>CM054061.1:94600700-94853380 GCA_028641055.1 Alopecurus myosuroides
GAGGTGTAAACCCGCGGCACTGGGAAACAATTACAGAAAAAAGGAGGCTTTGCCTCGGAGGGGATTTGATCCCGCGACCACAGGGGTGCGGATGAAGGCCTTAGCCACTGGGATACTGCTGCGTTTGTGAATGGTTACCGATCTGAGCCGATATGAGGTGACAAAACGCGGAGTTTTCTACTGACGAAACTGAACCGAAATTTCAGACGTGCGCACGGAACACGAGGAGGACGACGACGATCTGCAGAGGATGACGCACGACGACGACACAGAGCAAGGGGCCAGGGAGGGAGAGACAGGGGAGGCCCGAAGGCGGATGCTCACCGTGGGGGTGTCGGCGACGAAGAGGAGCAGGGCGTCGGGGAAGTGGAGGAAGAAGCGCAGACTGTCGGCTGGACGCCGGCCGGAAAAACGCGGCGGCAAGCGGCGACGGCGTGGCCTCCCTGGTGCCTCCCAGAACCGGCCGAGGAGGCGAGCATGGAGAGGGCACTGCCCCGTTTCCATTCCCGCCGAGATCACGACCCGACGACGAGCACGGCGACCGCACCATCCTCTCCAACTTCCGGCCATGGTGGGTGTGGTGCGGGTTCAGAAAAGTTCAGAGGATAGTTGGGGACAGAGGAAGAAGAAGGCGGCGGCGGCTGGAGAGGAAGGAGGGAGGAGAGGCTAGGGTTTCGTGGAGGGAGAGGAGGCTTTATGGAAGAGAGGAGGAAGTGAGAGGGGAAGCACGTGATGGTGGAGGTTGCTCTGCTGGAAAGCGACCCAGGGAGGATCAGGCTCTCCTCGTGCCTGTACGGAGGTGGAGGGTGAAGGGGTAGGTGGGCTGGTTCGGATTGGGGAGGCTTTGGTGGTGGGCTCTGCTGGGCCGGTCTGGCCTAGCATCCCAAAACATTTTTTTTTCCAGATATTGTTTGGGATCCAAGAAAAATAGATCTTTGCATCAAATAAATTTCAGGAAATTTTAGAAAATAAGATTTCATGAATTTAAATTAATCTGTTAAATTAGTTTGCAAGTTTTAGATGCATGATGAAGCATGATGCCATGATGATGCAAAAAGAAAAACACACAAACTAATTGGGGAAAATCCCCGGGTTTTACAAAAGACAGCGCGATGCCGAGCATGGCGGCATACGACGTCCTAGCTGATGGATGTTGCGGAGCTGGCGACTTTGGGCAGGTCTGCGGGTGCTGGTGAGCAAGCATCACCCTCTGGCTCACACCTTCTGGCACCTGGGGAGAGGGCTAGGTGAGGACGGCAAGACGTGGGAGGCTTTTGCTTCATGTGGGAGAAGATGGTTGAGCTAAACCTCCTCGGCGACCTAGCGTTGCCATCTTAAACTTCATTCTCTAAAATCTTTATGATGCACTGTAGAGAGCTAGCGTTGTTGTCATCTTGAAATTTGCCATGTTATACCAGCTAAGTCGAGTTGTTATCCCCTAAAAAAGGAGTTGTGATTTGGTGGAAACAGTGTTGTTAGTTAAAGATTTTTGGATCTTAGTTCTTATTCATGAACTCCGGACCATGTAAAAAGCATGCAGTTTCTTCACTCCTGTCAACGAAGCTCCATTGCAGACAATACTCTGTTTTATCTGCGTTCAGTGGTCTTTGTATGTTGAAAGGCTCGTGATGAATACCGTTTCTCAGTTGGCTGATGAAAGGCAGTACTAGACTGAGAATGACCGGATGTCTAGGTTCGGTCCTAGGGAAGTACGGCGGAATGAATAATACCGAGGCTCTGAAACAAGAATTATCAGGGAGAATTATCAAGGAGAGGTGACTGATTGTTCACTTGGCAAAGCAGAAACATCGACAACGATTCTAGAATAAAAAAAGTTGTACTGGTAAGCTAACCGGTGAGATGTGGTCATGGATTGATAGAGCCCTGCAAATATAAATATTGTATGCAGAGGCCGGCTAGGGCCCGAGGCTCCCATTTCTATAAAAAAATATATAAATATTGTACCAAAGTTAGCTCCCAAATCGTTCAAATGATCGATCGGTGAAAAGCGATGAAGAATAAACAAAGCCCATCCCACAAACCCAAGATTTTAGCCTTTTCAACACCGCAACAAATAAGGCAGGTGCTTGACAGAGTTGTATCAGAAAATTGCACAAGTAACGTTACAAAACCGATACATGGTTAGCAACCAAATTTTTTATAAACTGAGTTCAATATGAGTCCTAATTTGACTCACCATTCAGGAGTATTCTTTGCAATGCCATCTAGGATAGTTGATGAGTCGCCAGAGAGAGAAACTAAAAAAAATGTCTGGTTTCTCTTAGCTAAGAGATTATCTGTTAGTAACAATTGCCTCGCCACATATTTATGATATCTGATTATTAGAGATAATGCTAAAAAATAACCTATTATACGACATGTTTTTTCATGTCAAAATTACATGGCGGGATGAAGATAAACACGTCTTATCAACCAATTGGAAATATACCCTTATATAAGACGTTTGGTGGGCTATTTCAGGGTGGACAACAAATAACGAGGGATTGCAATATCACGAAAAACCGAATCTTAACAGTTTTTTTTATTTGCACCCAAGTTAGTGGATTGCACCATATATAAGAAATAAAAGGTAATCTCTAGAACGAACTGGAAAGTTTGTAGACAAAATGTATTCTAAATTTGACTTTTTTGCCTCACCCGTTGCAACGCACGGGCATGTTTACTAGTATAAATAATGTTAGTACTTTCAGGTACTTTTAGTCCAATACCTCCTATTTTAACACCATTGGATTAGGACGGATGAACGGTTCTTAAAATTGCCAATCACTGTAAAACTTGTAATTTTTTGAAACAAGGCAAAAGATTTGCCTTTTATATTGATATAGTAGAAGCAAACAAGATATGGCCGAGGCCAAAGATAAAAAGAACATCACTGCAAGAAAACAAGCGCCTTCCCGTGAGGGTCCGGATCAACCTACTCCATCCAACCTCTCTGAAAGAAATATCGTCATTTCTTCGGCTTAGCGGCAAGGACTAAGGACAAGGTGGCAAATCAGACGGAGACGTCCTGCGCTACCAGCGGAGGGAAATCGCTACCCCCTGGGTCAGCGAGCGCAATCAAAACTTCATCTGCCGCCGTCATGGATGGCAAGTTCAACTTGAAGAGGGTCGACAATGCGTCGATTGCCGAACTTGAAGGCGGATTTTTGAGGGATCTCGCGAATTCTTTCCTAGCCTGCACCAGGGGCATATCGCCGACGTCAAGCTCCATCCTCTTGTGGAGAACTCGCACCGCTTTGTCAACCGCCGGTAGGATCGGCTTCGCCGCAAGCCTGCTGCTACGACGGTCTGGGGCTGGTGGGTCCACCGGAGACCTAGGAGTCGGCGGAAGAGGTGTGGGCAGCAACGGCACATCCGGCGAGGTGAACAGAGCTGCGACACCGCACAACTTGATTTCCGATGATGCAAGAAGAGCAACATCATCATCGTCAACATTGGTGACGGGGGGGGGGGGGGGGGGGGTAGCGCAGCGTCTTCCACGTTGGCGTCGAGTGCATCCTTTCCTGAGTCGAGAATGACGACCTCACCGACATAGGGAGGCGAGGCGAGAGGCTTGGTGAGAGGCACCTTGCTTAGCCGCACCTACCATGTCACCTCAAGAGCCAACGGTGCTCATGAGACTCCACTTCCACCAGGTGCTCGTCCTCTCCATGCACCACCGGCGAGCTAGTGTGGCAAACAAGACTATTCCTCACATTCCAGTTTAGTGTCTTTGACGACCCTCTTCTATGAATCTGCAGTTAGGTACCTGATGTGCCACAACATAAGACTATTCCTCACATTCCAGTTTAGTGTTTTTTTTTTAAGGATACGTCATGGATAGACGTATCGGTTTCATAGAAGAAAAGGCCGATGGCCAAGATTACAACGCGGTCGACACAGACGTCGAGGACGCACTCCACCCGCCGGATAGAAACATTCCTGACTACTCGCCAAACCTCCACCGATCCACCTGCGCTAACTCTCTCCTAAATAGCTTCGCCGCCCGCCACCTATCGGACTCATCCGTAATGGTGCGGCACACGGTGTCCAGGTCAGGCTGTCTACCCTCGAAGACTATGTCGTTGCGGTGCCTCCAAATGCACCATAAGATGAGTGCCATCGCCGTCCAAAGCTCACGAGAAGCGCCATTCCCCGGCGTCTTGCCGGGGAGCCAGTCCGCCAAGGTGTCATCGGGAGTGGGGATCCAGTCCTGACGGCCCCAAAGTCCCAAGAAGGTTGTCCACACTTCTCTCGCGAGTACACATCCTAAAAGTAGGTGGTCGATGCTCTCGTCGTGCTGGTCACAGAAGGGGCATGACGAAGGCCCCGGCAAGCCTCGCCTACCGAGTCGGTCAGCCGTCCAACAGCGGTTCCGCAGCGCCAACCAAAGGAAGAATTTGCATTTGGCGGGCGCCCGGGACCTCCAAATCCGGTCAACGCCAGCAAAGGAAGTGGCCCCTGCAAACAACGCCAGGTACGCGGAGCGCGTGGAGTAGGTGTGATCTGCCTCCCAATTCCACCTGAAGGAGTCGGCCCTTCCTTCCACGAGGCGTTGAGCTGTGACGCGCTCCGCCAGCCCCAGGAGCTCGCCAATTGCAACCGCCCTCAGGTCAGGGGAAATACCCCCAAACCATCCACCAATGATACCATCTCTGACTCTAAGGGTTTTTCTCGCCTGCTTCGACACTTTTGCAAACAGGTTGGGGGCTAGATCTCTGATTCTCCCCTCCACCAGCCACCTGTCCGTCCAAAAGAAGGTGTCCCTTCCGTCCCCCACAGTAGACATGGTGGCTGCCTCAAAAAGCTGCCTCACCTCGAGGGGGAGCTGTAAGTTAAATTCCCTCCAAGCCTTGGACAGATCCACACGCTCCAGCCACAACCACCGGGCTCTCAAGGCCATGTTCATCTTACTCAGGTTCGGAATGCCGAGGCCTCCTTGAGTTTTCGGCATGCAGACCCGATCCCAAGCAACGGGGCAATGCCCCCCATTCTCCTCCTTTCAACCTTTCCACAGGAACCCTCTCAGAATATTTTCCAAAGCTTTGATAGTCTTCGCGGGAACGTCCAACGACATCATAGCGAAGATCAGTATCGAAGAGAGCGTAGTTTTGACCAGCTCTAGCCGACCGCCTCTATTTATCAAGCTTGCGCTCCAACCCGGCAGGCGCCCTGCCACATTGTCCACCAAGTATTGGAGTTGCGCCGCTGTCGGCCTCCTAAGGGACATGGGTAGTCCAAGGTAAAGGAAAGGGAATGCGCTCACCGGGCAGCCCAATTCTCGTGCAACCAACTCCTCCACCGCGTCGTCGCATCTGATCAGGTGCGCCGAGCATTTCCGAAAGTTCGTGCGGAGGCCCGAAGCCTCCCCAAAATCCACCATTAGCAAGGCGAAAGTCTGTAAGTCCCGCTCCGTGGGCCTCAGGAAAGTGACCACATCATCGGCGTATATCGAGGTTCTACAACGTAGCCCAATGCGAGCTAAGGGGGTGAGATACCCCATTCTACCAGCCAATTCCACAAGGTGATGAAAAGTCTCCATGACTAGAATAAAGAGATGTGGCGAGAGCGGATCCCCTTGTCGTAGTCCAAGCTTGTTGGAAATGCGACAACCCGGCGAGCCATTCACCAGGATGCGTGTCGAGGCGGTGGACAGCAAAGCACAAATCCATGCGATCATATGATCGCCAAACCCGCACTTCTTTAAGACCTCGGTGAGGAAAGCCCAATCCACTGTGTCAAAAGCTTTGGTGATGTCGAGCTTAAGAAGGATGGCCGGCGTCAGGGAGCTATGAAGCTTCCGGGCCATGCCTCGTACCACCATGAAGTTATCATGGATACACCTCCGGCGCACGAAAGCGCTTTGGTGGCCACCCACTAAGGCCGGAAGGGATGGAGCCAGCCTCCTTGCGAGGACTTTCGCAACAGTTTAGTGTTTTGGTCGTACAACATAGGAGAGGGGTGCTGGAAAGAGGACATTTGGCCATGTGCCATGTAGCTGTATTTGGGATCCAAGTTAATTATACAAAAAAAAAACGTTGTGTGCCCATGCAGATTTTGTTATCTCCTTTCTTGCCAGAAAATGTATAAACAGGAGCAGGCTCTAATCAATAACCATCACCACCCGGGATGTGTAACCGAAGCAATAATGGACAATACAGCCTTATCACGAAACTCCAACAACAAACATTTCAACGTGACACAACAATCTATTATACCGCAAAGAGTGCCCCTACTAAAAAACTTCCATCCCCTAGATCTGAGTAGCCACGCAGGCGGAATCTCACGTATGCGCATCCCTCTCACAGTTGATGAGAGGAAGGCTAAGAAAGAGGCTGATGACTTCTTAGCAAAACTTAGACGTGATGAGGAGTCCAAGTGGGCTCAGCGTGCTAAGGTCAGGTATATCCAGGAGGGTGGAAGTAATACTAAATATTTCCACCTAATGGCTAATGGGCGGCATCGTAAGAAAAAGATTTTTCAATTAGAGCAAGACGAGGGGACGATTGTGGGCCAATCGAATCTTAAAGTTTTCATTTCGGAGTATTATAAGAAACTATTTGGAGCACCGGATCTCAATGCTTTCACAATGGACGAGACAATGATTGGGGATATGCCCCAGGTCTCCGCTGAGGAAAATACATTATTAACCATGCCTTTTTCTGAAAAGGAGGTTTTTGATGCTATAGACCAAATGGAATTAAACAAAGCTCCGGGTCCGGATGGGTTTCCTGCGGAGTTCTATAAAAAAATTTGGGGTGTCATTAAGATGGATCTTATGGCACTGTTTGCACAGTTGCATTCAGGGGAATTACAATTGTTCAAGCTGAACTTTGGTGTAATCACCCTATTACCAAAAATAGATGATGCGTCTAGGATTGAGCAGTACAGGCCTATTTGCTTGCTTAATGTGAGCTTCAAGATTTTCACAAAGGTGGGAACTAATAGGGTCACTTCTATTGCTCAACGGGTGATCAGACCAACTCAATCATCATTTCTTCCAGGGAGGAATATTCTTGAGGGGGTCGTGGTCCTTCATGAAACGATTCATGAACTTAAACAGAAGAAATTAGATGGGGTTATACTGAAAATTGATTTTGAGAAGGCATACGATAAAGTTAATTGGTCCTTTCTACAACAGACACTTCGCATGAAAGGATTCACACCGCAGTGGTGTGATTGGGTTGCGCGGTTTGTCCAAGGAGGAAGTGTTGGGATCAAAGTTAATGATGATATTGGTCATTATTTTCAAACTTTAAAAGGATTGAGACAGGGTGATCCGTTATCACCTATACTTTTCAACCTGGTAGCTGATATGTTGGCAATCCTTATTGCTAGGGCAAAGGAGGATGAACAGGTTGGGAGTCTAGTTCCCCACTTAGTGGAGGGGGGAATATCGATTCTTCAGTATGCTGACGATACGATTATTTTTTTAGAACATGATAAGGAGAAGGCAGTAAATATGAAACTGTTATTATCATTGTTCGAACATCTATCGGGGTTAAAAATCAATTTTCATAAAAGTGAGATTTTTTGTTTTGGGGAAGCGGTGAAACATGAACAGGATTATCGTCTCATATTTGGATGTGAGATTGGTCAGCTCCCGTTCAAGTATCTAGGCATTCCCATTCATTATCGGAAATTGTTGAATAAGGAGTGGAAACCGATAGAGGACCGGTTTGAGCAGAAGTTGAGCTCTTGGATTGGGAAAATGCTCTCGTACGGAGACCGTTTGATCCTAATCAACTCGGTTCTTTCTAGCTTGCCGATGTTCTTCTTATCCTTCTTTGAGGTGCCTATTGGGGTACGAAAAAGACTGGATTTTTTTAGATCTCGATTTTTTTGGCAGAGTGATCAACATAAAAGGAAGTACCGTCTTACGAAATGGAATATAGTGTGTCGTCCTAAAGAGCAGGGGGGCCTAGGTATCGAAGTGCTGGATGTTAAGAACAAATGTTTATTGAGCAAATGGCTCTTTAAACTTTTGTCGGAGGAGGGAGTGTGGCATGAGTTGCTACATAATAAATACATTAAAGGGGTTCCTCTGTCGCAAGTTGAGTCCAAACCCAGCGATTCTCCTTTTTGGAAAGGACTTATGAGGGTAAAAGGGGACTTCTTTTCTAACATCACTTCTACGCTAGGTAATGGTCTATCGGTGAGGTTTTGGGAGGATGTTTGGTTGGGTGATTCTGCACTATCAACGCAATATCCGTCCCTTTATAATGTGGTTGCACATAAGAATGTTTTGGTGTCTCAGGTTCTAGGCAGTGAACATCCTAATATTACCTTTAGGAGAGCGCTTATAGGTGATAAATGGGAGAAGTGGTTGCAATTAGTTGAGAAACTGATGGAGGTCTCTCTAACTGATGAACCTGATAGATTTAATTGGAAGTTAACACAATCGGGGGTGTTTTCAGTCAAATCTTATTATGAACACCAAATGAATGGAAACACACGTTTTTTACACAAATACTTATGGAAGTTGAAAGTCCCTCTTAAGATTAAGATTTTCATGTGGTTCCTTTATCGGAAGGAAATTCTCACGAAGGATAATCTGGTTAAAAGGAGGTGGACGGGGTGTACTAAATGTGTGTTTTGCAATGAACAAGAAACTGTTGATCACTTATTTATTTCTTGTGATTTTGCTAGAAAAATATGGAGACTAGTACATTTCACATTTAATATTACGCCACCTTTATCTGTAGCAAACTTGTTCGGCTCCTGGCTAGATGGAATAGACAAGATTACAAAAGCGAGTATATGCATAGGTGTATGTGCTTTTATTTGGGCAATTTGGAATTGCAGAAATGATGTTATTTTTAACAATATGCAAGCTTGTCATTTTTTGCAGGTTGTTCATCGGGCTACGCATTGGATAAGGGACTGGTCGCTGCTTGTTCCAGAAAGCCAAAGAAGACGTTTGGATTCTGGATGTACCCGGCTCATGGCGGTGGTCCAGGCTATCTTCAACCAGGGTGGTTGGTTGCACACTAGAAGATTACATTATGTGTAATTTGTGTGCTGGCATACTTTTTAGGTGGCTGATCTTTACAGCCACTATTTGTTTTCGTTGAGATGTAATATTTGAACCTTTAAACGCTGGATTTTAGTGCATTAATATAATAAGCCGTGTGCATCACCTAGATGCAGAGGCTGGGTTTACCGTTTCAAAAAAAAGCCAAACATCCCCGTGAGCGCGGTCTTTTACTTGTAGTATGGCATACATACATCAGAAGTTCCCTTCTCTGAACCAAGCAAGCTAATGAGTCTCCGCTGAAGGGTTTGTCAGTAGGTCCAAACGCGCGCTTCAGGTGCTCCACGGCGGTGGACACGTCGTCGAACGTGAGTGAGCCAGCCATGAACCTCGCCGCCTTGGGAACCTCAGAATATCAGAAATATTCTCTATGACCAGTTGGTAGCGGTGGTGGTGAGAAATGTGAACATGTCTGCACTTTCTCGAGAAGATACATTTCCTGGCTTCGCAACAAAAAAGCTATACCTTCGGCAAAAATCCTGTACAGGAAGGTAATAACATTAAGAAAACTAGGGCTTCACTACCACAGGAAAAGCGAACACTTGAAAAAAAAAACTTAGCCAAATGTCTATATGGTTTATATGGTGCACCATTGCCATTCTGGCTTCGTCTCTTATCCTGATTAACGTTCAAAAATGTAACTGTTAATCAGTGAAAGCGAAATCTGCACAACTGTACTGTAGCATAGCTGCTATAATTTTTCCATGCTTTAGACAAGCACTTAAATTAAAAAAGAAAAAAGCAATGCAATTGAAAGGAAAGAGAAAAGTCACTTTGGCTCCGAGGTTTAGTTATCTATTTATTTTTAAAAATGCAAAAAACTATATTTTACAAGTTTTAAAAAAAAATCTCTACAAAATTTCTTGAGGTAGTCAATGATGAATCTTACAAGCATGCAAATTTTATTGTGGGCTTCACAGAAATGACAAAATCTTGAACAGTTTTAGAAATTTGAAAGTGTGTATACTCAGATCTACATATTTGTCATTTTTATGTAGGTTAGAATATAAAGTATTTCAAATTGAGGTTTTGCAGGTTTGTGGGATACCTCATTGACAGCACTTATGATGTTTTTTCAGGTTTTTATTAACTTACAAATATGAATTTTAATTTTATCAAATAAAGGGATCACGGGGAGCTTGGGAGCCAGAAATCTCATATCAAAGAAAAAAGGTACAAGTAAAGGCTGGTACAGGATTAAGAAAGTTACATGCGCATATTGAGGTGATTCATCTTTGTCCCCACTAGGAGGGCCAGCTTCAGGCTTTTTCCCTTCTTTGAAAGCTTTCCTTATCCCAGCAGCTTTCCACATAGCATATTTCTGCTTCCGCTCAGGCTGTTGAAGGCCAGTTATTTTACATAGGTCAAGAACATTACATAATATCTGGATTACAATATAATTTAGTCAAAAATGTAGACATGACACTAGTGGAAAACGGGGCTTTTGCTCACCCGCGAGCACCCTTTCGCCCCGGCTCGGCCACCACCCGGTGCAAAAAACTGCAGAGGTGGGGCCGGGGCGAGCAGGGCGCGTGATGTGGGGGTTATTTGTCCCGGTTTGTGGCTCCAACCGGGGCTAAAAGCCATCGACGAGCAGAGCCCGTTCAGGTTCTTAGTGTGGGGGGTCTTTTGCCCCGGTTGGAGCCACCAACCGGGGCAAATGACCCCCCCCCCCCCCACACACACTATATGTAAACCCTGCCAGCCCTCTCTTCTCCTCATGCCACTCACTTTGGAGGACATATTTCTAGTTGTGTGGTGTGTGCTCACTTTTTTTCCCTCCTGTGCACAAGAGGTGTTTGATGAAATGCCCGGGAGAATAATGCCATCTCAGCTCGCAGAGAACAAACACGATTTAATTTGTCCGAGCCACACTTAATTAAATAAGCATTCTCGTCCTTCTTTCCTCCTCGGTCGAGGTACCAACTTTAACCTTTCATCTGTCGATGTAACATTGGTCATTTCTCTATTCATGGTGTTCTGTAACAGTTGTTAATTAATAATCATATAAGGCAGATGAACCGGCAATGGATGTATGCTGACCGACGCTCTGCGAAGTTCATGAAAGGCGTGGGTTATTTTATCGAGGTGGCCCAGGGAAACAAGCGGAATAATTTTATCTGTTGTCCATGTGATGTATGTCGGAATCAGAAGGAACACTCTTCTCACAGAGTCATCCACTTCCACCTGTTTCAATCTGTTTTCATGCCCGGCTATAATTGTTGGACCAAGCACGGAGAAAGAGGAGTTATGATGGAAGACAACAAAGAAGAAGAGAATGATGACAACTATCATGACATGTTCCCTGAATACGGTGCCGGTACTGGAATGCAAGATAACAATGAAGTGGACTCAGAGTTGCAGGCACCAGATGAGCCCATCGATGATCTTGGTCAGGCTATTACGGATGCAAAGACAGAAAGCGATATTGAAAAGGTGAGGGTGAAGTTCGACCAGATGTTAAAGGATCACAAAACATTGTTGTATCCAACTTGCGAAGACGGGCGGAAAAAGCTGGACAGCACACTGGAATTGCTCCAATGGAAGGACGAGAATGGTGTGACTGACAGCGGATTTACAAAGTTCCTGCAAATAGTGAAGAAGCAGTTTCCTAAAAACCATGAATTGCCCGACAGTACATACCAAGCAAAGAAGCTTGTATGCCCCATAGGATTAGACGTGGAGAAGATACATGCCTGAATTAATGACTGCATCCTCTACCGCGGTGAGAAGTACGAGAATTTGGAACAATGCCCGGTATGCACTGCATTGCGGTATAAGATCAGACCAGACGACCCTAGCGATGTTGAGGGTGACCACGGTTGAAACTTTTGTTCAGAAACAAAGAGCATGCCAAACTTTTGCATGGCACATGGAAGATCGTAAGAAAGATGAGATGTTGAGACACCCCACTGATGGGTCGCAGTGGAGAAAAATTGAGAGAAAGTTCCCGCGCTTTGCAGGTGAAGCAAGGAACTTATGGTTTGGTCTAAGTACAGATGGATTTAATCCATTTAGTGAGCGGAGCTGCAACCATAGCACCTGGCTTGTAACTCTATGTATCTATAACTTTCCTCCTTGGTTGTGCATGAAGAGGAAGTTCATTATGATGTCAGTGTTGATCCAACGCCCGAGACAACCGGGCAACGACATTGATGTGTACCCAAGGCCATTAGTCGATGAACTTTTACAGTTTTGGCGTGAAGATGGTGTACTTGTGTGGGACGAGCACGTACAAAAAGAATTTAACCTACGAGCGTTGTTGTTCGTAACCATCAACGATTGGCCTGCTCTTAGTAACATTTCTGGACATACAAACAATGGATACAATGCATGCACACACTGTTTATATGACACCGAAAGTGTATATCTGGATAAATGTAAGAAGGTTGTGTACCTCGGTTATCGTCGTTTTCTTCCACGCAAGCACCCCTGAAGAAAAGCTGGCAAACATTTCAATGGTGAGGCAGATACCCGGGAGACGCCTATCCTCCGACTTGGTGATGATGTATTTGATATGGTGAAGGATTTGAAAGTAATATTTGGAAAGGGTCCGGGCAGACAAGTTGTTCCGAATGACGCTGACGAACACGCACCCATGTGGAAGAAGAAATCTATATATTGGGAACTACCCTATTGGAAAATCCTAGATGTCCGCTCTGCGATCGACGTGATGCACCTGATGAAGAATCTCTGCGTGAATCTGCTAGGCATCTTTGGCTTGTATGGGAAGTCAAAAGATACATCTGAAGCACGGCAGGACCAGCAACACACGAAAGGACGAGACGACAAGAATCCTGAGCGGTTTCAAGGTGGTCCTGCCAGCTACGCTCTTACCAAGGAAGAGAATGAAATCTTTTTTGAATCACTAAATAGTATCAAGGTCCCGTCTGGCTTCTTGTCGAATATAAAGGGAATAATAAATGTGGCGGAGAAAAAATTCCAAAACCTGAAGTTTCATGACTGCCACGTGTTGATGACACAATTGCTTCCGATTGCGTTGAGGGTAATTCTACCAGAAAATGTTCGACTACCCATTGTGAAGTTATGCGCATTCCTCAATGCAATTTCTCAGAAGGTTATCAATCCAGAAAGTCTATCAGCGTTACAGACAGATTTGGTCCAATGTCTTGTTAGCTTCGAGTTGGTGTACCCACCATCCTTCTTCAATATTATGACACGCCTCCTAGTCCACCTAGTCAAAGAGATTACCATTCTCGGTCCTGTTTTTCTACACAATATGTTCCCCTTTGAGAGGTTCATGGGAGTCTTAAAGAAATATGTTCACAATCGTGCTAGGCCAGAAGGAAGCATCTCCAAGGGTTACGGAACAAAGGAGGTAATTGAGTTTTGTGTTGACTTTCTTCCATACCTTAAGTCGATTGGTGTTCCCGAATCGTGGCATGAGGAAAGAATGAGTGGAAAAGGCACGCTAGGAAGGAAAACAAAGATATTTATGGATGGACATTCTTTCACAAAAGCACTCTACACAGTTCTACAAATGTCTACCTTGGTGGCTCCTTATATCCAGGGACACAAGAATATTATACGATCCAAAGACCCGGGGCTGTCTCCTCGATTAATGATGAACACATGGATAGTTTCGGCGCCTGGTTGCAGGCAGAACTCATGAATAACAACATTGTTGGAGATGAGCTCTACTTGTTGGCCAGATCACCATCTTCGACTGTACTGACTTTCCACGGGTACGAGATAAATGGGAATACATTTTACACGATCGCACAAGATAAAAAGAGCACCAACCAGAATAGTGGCGTCCCTTTCGATGCAACCGGATACAATGGGACAAAGGACCATACCGATAAAGTGCGATCTCATTGTGGGCACCTCTGAGGAGGCGGCAAGTTCAGCAGAATATTGGCGATCTGAGCAAAATCCGGCATCATAGTCTTCTTCGACTGGGTATACGGTGGGTGGGATAAATTTGCTTCCACTACAGAATCCCATTGTGTCTGCAGGTAATCCGATAAAGATGTTTGCAGATCCAATCGGTAAAACGCAGGCACTTACCAGATGATTCCACGCTGGCATGTACGATCCGTTGTCGAGGAAGCGCCCGACGTCGTTGTCGTATTCCAGGCTTCCGACAGTTATGGTACCATGAGACATCGTAGTAGAGTTCATAGACGGGGGTACCATGAGACTAGTAATAGAGACGTGGGGGGAACGTGGTAGTATGACGATCAAGGACACCAAAGTTACCCAGGTTCAGTACGTCGCAACTAGGTGGCGTTCCTACTCCTGCAATCTCACTAAATCAGGGTTGAAGCCTGAAGTATACAGAGTACAATGTGAGTTGGTTTAGCTACTCGATGAGGATCAACTTCTCGGCGAGTTGGCTTCTAGCTAATTTTCTCCCTCTTTCTTCTCTCCCGTTCGGCTTTATATAATACCGGGGTTAGTGCTTACAGAAAAGGAAACTTAGAGGACTACAGTAAGTTCTAACTTGGAAGGCAAGAATCCGCCTTCTACTCCAAGCCGTACCACGTGGGCCATGGTCCGGGTTCTTCTAAAATCCGGCTTCCGTGCGTCAGCTTACTGGGCCGCCTAATGGACCGTAATCCATTACCATTCAGGCCACCCTGGTAATCTAGCTCTCTAGGACACTATCTAATATACCCCTAATCGGTATATATCCGACAACAGAGTTTAGGCGAGCAAGGTTTCAAGCAATCACAACTATCAACCGGTAAAACAAGGACTTATATAAAAAAACATGGTTGAAATACTACAAGACTCCACATTGTCTTCCTTGTTAACCAAAACCTTTTACTAGAAACTATCTAGACTTTGAAACTACCAATGATACAAACCAAATATCAACAAGCTTTATTTTATAATCATTACTTACATGATACATAGGTTTAAACATTACTTACTTGGTAACTCAAAACGATTGACAATCATCAAATTACTCAAAATAATGATATACAAGACTTATGTAAGCGTTCTATTATACCATACAACATGCAACATTTTCTGTTCCAAACCAAACAACAATCAACTTATTTAGCAACTCTCCAAACAAATATAATAGGAGAAAGAGAGTACTTCCTTCAAAAGTAACTAATAGCTCTGACAAGATACATATGAAAAGAAAGTTCTAAAATTTCTAGCAGTAGTAAACAGGAATACTCAATATATAAGAGAATCACAAGAGTATTCTCATTAAAAAGAGGATCGTGTATCTCTCCCAAACAAGAATGCTAGGATCCAACCAGGATAGAGCAGAAAACAAAACATAAAAAAACTAAAACCAAAAACACAATGCTGCTCCAAACAAATTGCACAATATGTGACCAAATAAAAATATAGTCTCACTAGAGATGACCTAATAATTTGCCGGTGAAGAAGGGGATGCCTTGGGCATCCCCAAGCTTAGACGCTTGAGTCTTCTTGAATATTTTGGGGAGGTCCAGAGGAGCTTCCCCAAGCTTAATATTTTCACTCTTTTTGATCTTTCATTATCATCCTTCTCGCTTAACACTTGAAAACTTCCTTCACAACAAAACTTCAATATTTTTCTCATTAGCGGGGTTAGTGCATCAAAAAATATCTCACTTTGTTCCTTTTGGACAATAATTCATACTAAATTACTCTCACACATTAGCTAATGTTACTAGAATTAATTGAAACTCTTTCACCCTAAAATAATCCACTCAAAACTCGTAAAAGAGAGAATGCAAAATAAAGATAGAATCTGTCAAAACCAGAAAAATTAGTAAAGATTACCTTTTTTGGGGCACTTACGTTGCTCAGTTAAAAAAACTTTACCTTAACAAATGATAGCTACATATATGAGGAATACGCACAAAAAAATTCAGATCAAAATCACTTTCTGATCAGCCTGTAGAATTTTTCTAGTGAATACCAGAATTTTGTTCCTACGCAGTAACCCAATAGAAGTACCTTCTAGTCATTACAGACTTTTCTTGGCACAAAAAAACAACAACTAAAATATACAAAGATGTTGTTATAGAAGCAAAAATCATCTTGACTCAACAAAACAAAAATAACAGAAAATAAAAAACAATTGGTTGCATCCCATAAGCCCTTCTCTTTAACTCCTTGTAGCTAGTCACAAGTAGGGAATCAAATATTAGAAAAAACATTGAAATCCCCCAAACTTTTACTAGGGTCATGTTTCTTAATTGGGAAGAATAACCTTCAATTGATAGGAGTATTAAATTTCATGAACCCGTACTTTGCATTGACAAATCCTCCATCACTTTTAAAAAGGACCTTCCCAAGAATATATTGTTAGGGGATTTCGCAAGAATCATAAAGTTAACAAGTATCGTTTTTTCCTTGAATAGTAATATCAACATCAATAATAATCCTCAAACTCTTTATGATAGTAGGGTCAGCACAAAAATGGAAAACAAGATAATTCAGCATATTATAAAATTTTATTAGATCATACACTATTTTAGGAATAATAGACATTGTAGAGCCAAGATCACAGTAAGCTCGGAATTTATCACTTTCAATACTAATCTCAATTAAGGGTTCCCAATCATTTTTAAGCACAACTAGTGGTTGTTCTTTAGGGTTATGGATTAGATGTAAATCATGTAGTGACTCTTCTATTTTATCCTAGTGATAACCCCACCTTCATCCATATTGGTAAAAGTTGCTAACCCATTCAAAATGTATAAGCTTTTGCTGGATCATATTCAGAATTTTTTCCCTTATCATGGAATCTAGAGCATTCTGGCATAAAGGAAGCAGTCCACACTAGAAGAATTTTATAACAACTCCCAAATCCATTTAGGTTGCATCTTCCTATGAAGTTCTAACATTATTTCCCAAGCTATTTTAAAAGTTTCCCCACTTTATTATTCAAACATAATAATCATTTCTAAAGGGGGCACAACAGAAAAAGGAGCAGTGCTAGACATGATTATAAAACACAAAATGAAAATGAAAATAAACTAAATGCAGAAATCTAATTAGGTTGTGTTTTTGGGTTTTAGAGATAACAAAGTAAAACAAAAATAAAACAAGAAAGTAAAAAATAAAATAAAGTGCTTGGAAGTGCGAGACTCCCTATCAGGAGATTCCGGTATCCCTGGAAGAGGCGCCAGAAAGCTTGATGCCTTGGGGGCATGTTGTTCTTTAGGTTACTTCAAGCGTAGAGTTTGATCAGCAGAAGGACATGAAGGTATTCTAATCCAGGAGGACACGGAGGTTCTCGAATCCAGGGGACACGGAGGCTCTGCATAAGGTTGTTTGCAGTGCAACTGAACGTGGAACCTCCACACAAACAAACAAGCTACTATGCCCAAACAAAACAGAGAGGTTGTCAATCTCTCCACTCTTGCTCAAAACAAAGAGATTAAACATATGGTGCAGAAAACAGTGATGTTTTTTAGGAAATAGTAGAGATCAGTATGATTGAAGCATGTGGTTTAAGAGTATGAGGAAAATGGACCGGGGTCCACAGTTCACTAGTGGTGTCTCTCCATAAATATTTCTAGCATGTTGGGTAAAAAATTACAACTGGGCAATTGACAAGGCATGAAAATGCAATACAAGACAAGATGTTCACTATGAGATTTAATAGGGAATTACAACAAAGTACATAGACTTGCTATCCAACGCATCTATGCCTAAATAATCCTCCTTCGGGTCAGCATCCGCATCACTTACATTATTAAGTTGGAAACAACAGATTATTGCATGAAGTATTGTGTGTAACGTAAACAATGCGAAAGACGCATAGACTAAGCATCATTATTTTATCCCTAGTGGCAACAGCAGATCCACAACCGTGCACGTTTCAGTCACACGAATGCTGATTTCGGGAGGCATGGACCCACTGTCCAGCATAAATACTCCCTCTTGGAGTTACAAACATCTACTTGGCCAAAGTATCTACTAGCAACGGAGAGTTGCAAATGATGGCATCCGCGTCTGGATGTTTATTGGAATATCGATTCGGTCATTAGGTCTTTCGGGGAAGAAGGAATATATAGGAGAAAGGGCGACGTCGGAGGCCTCTTGAGGGGCCCACGCCACATGAGGGTGCCAGGCAGGGGTGAGCCGCACCCTGGTGTGGTGTGGCTGCCTTCTGGGTCAGTTGATCCTCCCCTTCGGGCTTCTGGAGTCTTCTGTTGTAATATTTGCGTACGCCAATTTTCGTCCTATTCCGAGAATATTTTGTGATTAGCTTTTCTGAAAGAGAACAGCAGCAGAAAATAGGAACTCGCACTATGACATCTTATGGCAATTTCTATAATAATAACATGAATCATAAAAAATTATAGATACGTTTGAGACGTATCTTGATCCAGCCCACCACCCGAGTCAACCGTTACCCAACTCCTTGCACTAATGATGGAAGACCGTGAAGCCACTTATGTTGGGCCCACGACCTCTCTTTCTACCCTTCAGTACCTGGCCCGGCTTGGTGCTAACAAGACTAAGAATGGTGCACGTTCCAAGCTAAAAGAATTTTAGAATACCAACCATCCGATATTCACCAAGATAGTGGAGCCCCTTGATGCACATGACTGGTTGTGCACTACTGAGAACAACCTAGAAGTAGCTGGCGTTACTGAGAATGCCAAGGTCTTGTTTGCCACTCACTTTCTTACTGGACCGAAACAAACTTGGTTGGAAACCACTCGTGGCACTCTCGCTGCGGACCATGACATTACCTGGGAGGAGTTTGTTGGGAAGTTCCGCAAGTATCACATTCCCACAAGAGTGATGAACATTATGCTTGACAAATTTCTGAAGCTGAAGAAAGGAGGGATGTCTGTGACAGATTATTGGGAGAAGTTTACCACTTTGGATAGTATGCCCCCAATGATGTTGACATTGAAGAGAAGAAGTAGAGATTTCTAAATGGGATGCATGATGAGTTGTAGTGTAATCTAGTGGATACACCTTTCCAAGACTCGGAGTCACTTGTTGATGCTGCCATAATGATGGAGCACAAATTCCAAAACGCTTATGAAAATCGCACGAGGAAGATGATGCAGAAAGGAGGAACCAGTGCTCCTAGGGCTCGGAGTGCTCCGCATGTGAAACCTCCACCCATAGCACCTAGTTATGCCCTCGCCCCAATGCACAGTTTGCACCAAGACCCTACAACCCCAGCACCAACAATGCTTGTAATGCACCATGTCCTGGAGGTTAAAAATTGGGAACACCTTCAACTGTGCTTCTCAACTAACTCCCGGGACGAATGGGGCATGTTTCTCTTATGGTAAATATGAGCACTTCTCTCGTGAGTGTCCCAACAAGAACCCCGTTCTAGCTTGTCCTAATGCTGCCAATATGACCCATGATCCAACTCAGAAGAAGCAGGTGCATGTGTTGAAGGGACATATCAATCATGTTAGCGTCGAGGAAGCTCAGGAGGCACCTGACATGGTGATTGGTAAGTTTCCTGTCAACTCAGTATCGGCCTCAGTTCTATTTGATTTGGGTGCATCTCATTCTTTTTTCACTAAGCTGTTTGTTAAGAAGAGTGGTATGGAGTATATCAGTATGACTAATGCTATGCTAGTGAAAATACTCAAGCCGAACATGCTTGCAATAATGTGCCCATTGATATTAAGGGGAACATTTTTCATGCTAACTTAATAGTATTGGGATCCCAAGGGATAGGAGTAGTTCTTGGTATGAACTGGATGATCAAATATAATAAATTCATGGACTGCACCACAAAGTCCATTACCATGACTAGTAGTGATGGAGAGGAGGTTAAGTACACCACAACCAAGCCAGCCTCAAATGTTCATTGCCATAAAAGTATAGTCGAACCCTCGCTTGAGCCGGTCCATGTGGTATGCGAGTACCCAGACGTGTTCCCGAGGAATTACCCGGTATGACCCCTGATTAGGATATCGAGTTCATCATTGAATTAGTACCTGGAAATGGACCTATAGCTCGAAAGCCTTACCAGATGAATCCGGAAGAATTATAGGAGTTAAAAAAGATAACTAGATGATATGTTGAGAAAGGATTGATCGACCCAAGTGCTTCACCTTGGGGATCACCTGTTATCTTTGTTGACAAACACGACGGTACCACTCGTCTATGTGTGGATTACCGTAAGTTGAATGATGTTACCATTAAAAAAATAACCGTTGCCCCAGATTGAGGACCTTTTTACATGTTCCGTACGATCCGGAACGTTTTGAGCGGAAAGTTTTGACAACGTCGCGTGTTTCCGTCGCGGATGGTTGAAAAGTGGAGTTTGCTCTTGACGTATCGGTTTGATCCGTCGCAGACTGGTTTTGCCCGACTTTTTGCTACTTTTACGTCGCGGATTTTTGTCTCCGGCCTAGTAGCCCACTAAGAGCCCAGTTGCCTTGGACGAAACTGGCTTGGGTACTTAGAACGTAGCGAATTTTCATTGGACCCACACATCCTGCCATGTTTGACTGCTTTGACCGGCAACGACCGCACTCTCTCGCGGTTGTTCCTAACGTTTTTTTGCACGGGCCCAGCTGTCAGTCTAGTATGACCTTTTTGTTGGATTATATGCCATTTCCTCCGAAGATAAGAATTCACATAATCTTCCAAATCATCAAAAAAATAACAAGCCTATTTTCTGAAACAAATCACAAGTCACCACAATCATTGATTAACAGTCGTACTTAGAAGAGACAACAAGGAGATTTATAATAACTAGAATTAACACCAATTCACACCAGCATCACAAAGGTTACCCGCCATCATCACAACAGGCTCACATCATAAACTAAATAGTTTCATGTCATCGATAGAGTTCACATCAGAGCAGGTGCACCTCAGCATCTAAACAGGTGCACATCATAAACTAAATAGTTTCTCATCGATACGGTTCACGTCACTTTTTCCTACTGGTCCATCCATTTCAAAGGCACATCCGCAGGTTCCACATCACTTTTCCTAGTCACCAATCCATTCCAAAGGCACATCCATAGGTTCCACGTCACTTTTCATAGTCATCAATCCATACCAAAGGCACATGCACAGGTTCCACTTCACTTTTCCTATTGATCCATCCATTCCCACTACAAGAAAAACATACCGTAGAGACATTATTATAGAGGCACTCACCATTGTGTCTCTTAAAAACTAATCCAATTTGCAGTAGAGGCTTTAAGAGAGACACTTTAGGGAATGCCTCAGCGGTAGTGACATCTTGTAGAGACATCCTCCACGATGTCTCTTATTCTGCATATAAAGACATTGTAAGAGATATTTCTGATAGTGCCTTAACAATACAGACATCCCATTAGAGACACTCTTCATAGTGTCTCTTAGTATGTCTTCAAAGACATTAAGAGAGACAGCTTCGTGAATGCCTCAATGGTAGAGTCATTTTCTAAAGACACTAAGTGTGTCTCTTTTATTATGGGAGATAAATTGGAGAGCTCCTTAAAAGTGATATGTATAACGCCATCACTATAAGACAATCAAGAATACAAATTCAGCTTTAAAATATGTAGTGCTACAAGTTTACTAAATACAAGTATGTGAATCTAAAAAAAGGAAGCTTACTTACCATAGTACTCTAGAAACATTAGTGAAAAAGAAAACTATAAAACATTTAGCAACAATATCTTCTAGCTACATATGCCAAAGAATATGTCTAGGAATTTTCTCCCACTATGTACCTAAACTTGATTCACTAAACCATATTTTTTAGCAAAGGGAACTTCACCCGCATGTTCACCTCCCGCGGCTTGGACAACGCTTTCCGGCCACATCACCATTGGTAATGTGGAGGTTGGCCAGATGCTATTGCCGTTCTCGGTTATTTTCGATCCTCCCCGTGTCGCGTCACCGACCTCCCCCTTTGTTGGTCATGGCGGTCTTCATCGTTTTTAGGGGCGCACAGAAAAACTATGGACGAAATCCCGAAGCCGAGAAAAGAAAAAGATCAAAAACCAAAAATAACAGATCAAAAAGACCGATATAAAATTTGGTTTTAAAATCTAAATAGATACTCTTTTTTTTGTTAATTTGGGCATCACTTTGAGGTAACCAAACAGAACGAAATGACTGAATATGTTCTTGTTTGGACTTTTTTTTAGTGAATTGACTGAATATGTCTAACGCCAGACCCAGCTGCGAATCGGCCCAGCCCCAAATATACACTTCAAGCTAGGCATTTCTATAGTTTTCCCTACGCAGCTACACGTAGTATAACGCCACGAGCCCACGATGCCACGACCCCACGACCCCGGCAGCAATCTCCCGAAATTACAGTTCGGCCTTCCCCCGCACCCGACGCAGCGACGCCCTAGCCGCCCGCGACGGCGACATCTACCACCGGTGCTCCTCACCTTCCGCCACTGCTTCGCTTGTTGCCAGGCCGCTACCTTCCGCCGCCTAGTTGTTTCCCACCTTTTGCCACCGCGTTGCTTGCCATCTGCTGGTCGACTCGGGGAAGCTCGGCGCTGACACGAGGTCACGACGAGGGGCGCAGCACGAGAGAAGAAAGTCCGGCGGTTGATACGGGTCGGCCTGACCTGCACATTGACGGGCTGAGAGGCTGAAGAAGCTCGATGGCGAGGAGAGCGTCGTCATGGAGGTCGACAACCATGCCGTGTCAGTCTGCCGTGCGCCCGTGTTGGTCCACGCTCTCCGTCGATCCTCTGCCACCTGTGGCTTCCATGTCGCCTCTCCCTGTTGCTCCATCTGCCGCCAGGCTGGCGACCATGCCGAGGTACGTCTGCCGCCGTCCAGGACATCCGCCAGCGACGTGACCATGCGGAGAGCAACCTAAAGAGTTCAGCGAGGAGGACGCCATGAGAGTGGCTGCAAAGACGGAAGCACGGCCACGGCGCTTGTCGGATGGAGCTAGGCGATGGGTGCAGCCACACCGCCGATCTGATGGTAAGCTCAGCCACGGTGCAGATCTGATGGTAAACTCTCCTCGTCCTTTTCTACGAGCCGGACATCCACCATATAAGGCCAGATATATACTGTGCTTTGTTACATTATATATGTAGAATTGTAGATGTTTAATTGTTCATCTTACCTATCATACAGATTGACACAACTCGTTGGTACTTTCCTATGTGTGTACTTCATGTAGCAGGTAGTGCAACCTCCAGCCATTTTACCTAGCAACTCGTTGGTACAATTGTTTTCTTCATGCCTGCTTATTACAGCCATGCTACTCCAATAGCCAGCTGTAATATGATTAGCAAAAAAAAACATTTTAATGTTCTCTAAAATTATTATTTAGCTATTTCGCCCTGATATGTTAGAAGGAACTATAGATAAGCATTAAGTTAATGTCTAACCTCTGTTCTTGATTAGGCACACAGCTGTCCAAGTTAAGATTCGTAAAATAAGCCAAGATGAAAAGTGTCACGTACTAGATCGGTGGCAACTGGCAATACAATAAAGGACCAGTATGGACTCTCATAATATCCCATTCTAGCCGTAATTATTGGACGCTCATTCTCCTACAATCAGGTAATTTTATAGTGTCAAATATTTGGCAGCCACCTTTGGATTTCTCATACCACACATATCATGTTGTACTCACGGATTACGCAGGTCCTGAAGTTCAATATTACCGAGTCCGGGCTTTTGTATGTCTTGCCATGGCTGCCGTGTTTTCAAATATTGGTGCTTGGATAGGTGACACTCTTGTCGCAGAAGGGGTTTCCATAACAGACTTTCATAAGGTATGTTCTTTTAAAAAAATTGCTACTTTGTTTGATGCGAAGTTAGTGGACAATAAATAAAAAATATTCAGTGTCAAACTATGGATGAGTTATGGCATCTCCGCAATCAGATTTTTTGTTCTCAAGAGATTCTCATATTTTACTTTCTAGACAATACTAGATAGTGACATCCTCCATTTTCTCTCTGCGTGAACTAATTTGGTGAAGCTATTTACGAGTTATCTATGATCTTGCATATGTTGTGTCTGCAAGGGAGTAAGTTGGGACGTCCTTCTCCATGTATTTTTCATCTTCTGAATATAATCCATTGGTTGTACTGGACATTTATTTCTCCTTTTCTGCATTCTAATACTAAAGTGTAACTCTTTTCAGTTGCATGGCGAAGAGATCCTCGAGAAGATTAGAAGTTCTAGAATAGATATATGTTCTACATGTGAGTGCATTGTGTTGTTGTGTTATAGATCTGTTGTATATAGAGGTTGTCATAGGTGTAACAAGAATTTGTGTTTTGGTTGTTTGAAATGACAAGTTGTAATCTGCCATGATTCGTGTTATGAATAAAATGTCATATTCGAGTGCCTCTACATTGTTGAAAGTGACCATATGAATGTCTCTATATAGTGCATTTATTTTTCTGGAGAGCGAATAAAATGCCCCATCAAAATGTCTCTCTAATTTTAGAGGCAAGCTAAAATGTCGCAAGAAAGTGCCTCTACTAATATACATACACATTCCAAGTGTATCTTTGAAGTGTCCCAAATCTGCAGATACAAAACTCCATGTCTCAACAAGTGACCTTATGTCAATATAGACACATTGTTGATTGACTCCACGGTCTAAGAGACACTGCCCGTAGTGACACTTTTATGACATTGTGGAAAATGTCTTTAGAAGTATGTAGAGACAATTTAATTGTATCTACATGACCAAAATAGTGCCTCTACGGGTCAATTCTCTTGTAGTGTCCGAAGCCACAACCATAGGTTCGCAAACCCTACAAAAAAAAGGCATCATACATGTTTAGCACATCATCAACTACAAGGCCAACCATCAGCACAGTCTAATCATCGGCACATGCAACAAAACAGATAAAAGTGTAATAGTGAGCCTCATTGCCAACCATGCTACATACAAATGACACGCAATAATTCTGACAGATTTACCTACTATAGTAAAATGAGGCACAAGTGAACTTGTTATGCATGCTATTTGCTATAGTATCCAAACTGCTAGACACATTGCTGCATATTAATCATTGGCAGAGACAGTTTAATCATTGGCACATGTATAAAGCATAAATGTTTAGCAATGGAAAGCAAAAAAGTATAATCATACTAATAAGCACAAAACGAAATTAATGAGATCATCGAACATTTACCAAGGAATATGCAAAACCAATGTGGCTGTACACAACGCTAGGTAAATGCTCGATGATATCATCAAGATCGAGTGCACACTTTAATCATTGACACATGTATCAAGAACAGATGTTTAGCAATGGAAAACAAGAAAAGTAGCCTCATACTAATAAGCACAAAACAAAATTAATGAGAGCGTGGAACATTTTACCAAGGAAGATGCAGAACCAATATGGTTGTACACAACACTAGGTAAAATGCTCGATGATCTCAGCAAGATCGAGTGCACAGTTTACTCATTGACATATGTATCAAGCACAAATGTTTAGCAATGGAAAAAAAGAAAAGTAGCCTCATACTAATAAGCACAAAACAAAAATAATGATACCAGTGAACATTTTACCAAAGAAGATGCAGAACCAATGTGGTTGTAAACAACGCTTCAGAGATGCGCGACTTGGTCTTCTGTCATTTCCACCTTGTTTGCAAAAAGACAGTGCTCGTCATAGTCTTTGAGTCCCTCGGATTTTGGGACCTATAATGCAAGAAATAAATTAATCCTGGCTAACCTGTAGGTGCATAAGAGAGTAATAAATATTTTTTTGGACGTGTCACCTCTACGAGTGACCTTTCCTTCACTGACGAGATCCACCCGAGTTGGAATTTTACCAACTCCATTAACCAGAATGCCACGAGACTACAGAAAGAGACGATACTTTGGATCTATTTCAACTGGCGCCTCCATCTAGTTACAAGTTTCATAAGGAGACATGGTGCAGAAGCTATATCCTCGACTAGAGTGCTACAGCCAAATATTAAAAGAAAAAAAATCAAACAAGTAGCTACGAAGGCGAAAGGAGATACTAATTTATATGCTAATATTTACCTTGGTTATCTGAAGAACATGGGACCTTGCGAGCTCCGAGGCCTTTTTCAGGTGGATCTCCATCTACGTAGGGGAAGCGATCTTCGAGATACCTGTGACGGTAGCGTGAGCTAAATCCATGGCTGGTGGTGACCTAAAACACGTCAACGACGGTGGCCGCCGGCATCTAACCTACATCCACCGGCATCTAACCTAGATCCGCCGCCCTCTAACCTAGATCAAATCGTTTGGTTAAGGATGGGTAAGGGAGGCAACCAGCACTTACTAGTCATTGGTTGAGGACGTCGGTGAGGGCGGGGAAGCTAGAGAGGGCGCCGCCATGATAGCCGCCGCCCAGTGGGCGAAGTGGAGGCACTGGGTTTTGGGGGGGGGGGGCAGAGTGATTTTTTTCAGTGGGGAAGTAGCCGAGAGTGGGCGAGGGAGTGCGGCGGCCTGTGACGCTGACGAGTAGGACACCGTGCGAGGCTTTTTCGGTGAAGATGTAGCGCGCGCGGCTGTGACGCTGACGAGAGTGGGACCCCGCGTGAGACTGTTTCGGTTTTTAGCGCGCGCAGATGTTAGGTTTGGATGTGAATTTTTAAAAATTGAGGGTCTATATGTTAATTAGGGTACAAAGGGTATAGCTGCCAATTGTGGCATATTGTCCTATAAATTGAAGGTTTTTCAAATGCAAATCTTTGCTGATAAGAAAAAGGTTGCATTCTTACCATTAGTTCTTTATTTTCTACTAATTAAATGAAGAATTAAAAACCATTGATCCATCAGATCGACGAGTTTTCGACAAGGATTGGCTTATTGGGCATGATCGATTACTAAATGGACGTGACACATCCACTTATTACTAAGTTATACCATATTTAGGCATCCTAAAAACATTATCGGCTGAAACAACATAGTATAGAAGTACTACATATATAGTACTTAAATTCTTACCTGCCTTTGATTAATGCAACATGTAGGCCTCCTACTTAAATAATTATAATTTAAGGACGGATCTGCATGACTTTAACCAGCTATAGGCCTCTAGTTCAATTTGAAGTTGTACATGTAGGAAGTTTCAATCTGAAGTTGTACGTGTAGAATGCGAAGAAGTGCAGGAGGTGCGGCTTCGTCGTAGGATTATGACAGACTCAATGAATAGAATTGAACATTTCACCTGGTTGCTAGAAGGCCTGATGCGTCAGAGCGCCTTTGTTTGTGCAGCTCATGTTTCGTAAAACGATGTCAAGCGGTTTCTTTATGTGTTACAGATATGCCGTGGGATGGGAGAAGCTGCTTTCGACAATGTTGTTCCCAAGCTGATGTGCGGCGTGAACTTTAGCATATCACACCCACATGAACGAACTGGCGGGGAAGTGCTACATAACAGCTGTCGACATGGATAGGTCTCTTGTCAGCAAAAATTTCCGAAGCATCCCATTCTTAGATTATTCCACTCAGCGTATATCCTCATTTGTCACTACCCTCCTGACATCAGCCCTCTCACGCTCATAAGAACCAGATGGCACGCTTTACAATTTTGAGTTCTAAGTCTTGATCTACATGAAGGAGTTCGGTTACATATATAGTTTCAACAGATTTTATATACGCGGAGCAGGCCGCTCATTTGAGTTCTTTACCAGCTAGTTCTCTCGTTATTTATCCTACAAGTTTTAGAGTGGTTGGCATTTTTATAAACCGTTCATTTGACTTGATCAAACGGTGGTAAAATAGATGGAACCGGACTGACGGAACTGGACGGTACCAAAAGCGTGGGGACGGAACCGGAAAATTTGTGGGGACGGTACCAATAGCGTGGGGACGGTACCAAAAAATACGTGGGGACGGTACTAATAGCGGGAAAAAATCCTATAAGACCAGATCTATTGTAGACCTATCTCGATGTGTGACACGTGTCCATCACGATCTCAAAGCAGCCGGACTAATTCCCATGCCTCTAATTCCCGTCCTTTACAGCATGTTTGGTTGGGAGAAATTAAGACTAGGGAATGGGAAATTGAGAGTTCAGAGATTAAAAGTCCCACGTTTGTTTGGAGGACATGGGAGTTGAGGAGGACAGAGGAAAGGGAATTGACGGTAATTCAAGCCGGGATGGGGAATTGATAGTAGAAAAAATACAGTTGCGCACATCGCGTAATCGGAGGCGATCGGAAACTGGCGATGGCATGCTGTTGCGGACTGTTGGCCTCTGCATATCCGGTCATGTACCTATCAAGAACAAGGTTTTGTTTTTCGTTTTTTGAGGGACCTCTGAAGAACAAGTTTATGTTACAGCTGGCTAGCTTTACATATGGAGCAATGTTTGACTGCTTGGCTGCTCCTCCCAGTCACACTCGCCGCTTTGCACATGGATAATTTTTCGGCATGCTGGCTGCTGCTCAACGGGAAGTACTCGCTCGTCCGAGTTGTGCCAACAGTTTACCACATCGGTTGACTCATGAAACAGGAAAAAAGAAGTAAACGATGTATCGTTATTCCCATTGGTAATTCCCACCACACACCAAACGTGGGATTGAGACTAAAATTGCAGATTATTCTTCAAAAATAAATCAACCTGTACTAAAAAGAGTTCTTGACCATAATTGCATATCATTTGTGAATTAAAACACACAAACGAAATAGACATGAAAACACAAATAATGACAGTTTATACATTGATTGGACAAAACGATGACAAATGTTAACTGAATATGTCTCTCTCGTGTCTTTGCGCATCTTGCAAAGATCATGAATTTGTGCCTCCATTTGAACTGTGATGTTCACTCACTGAAAATCCAGTCGACGTGCACTGGATGATGGTGCGGCATTTCCATGAGCTTGAAGTAGTAAACTTGTAAATTCTCCAGGAATCGCCGGAGGAAATATCGCAGGATAATCAACAAATGGCATGGCTGTCGAGGTGAAGGGGCTTATATTATCAGCACAAGCATCAGAGTCCAATCTCCCATGTGTCAATAAAGTGAGACATAAGATAGATGCCTTGGTTAGAAAACATATGCAGAACATAGGGGGTATTTTATTTTAAACTTACAGTAAATTCTAAATGGCCTGCTGGATGTACTACTGATAACTCCATTGGGTCTGGTATTGTTGAATCTGATGCAATTTCTCCCGCACAATGTTACAAGGTTATTGATAAATTAACTAGTTATTCATCCAAAGGGAAATAACATATACCTTTCTCGGATACAGCTTTCTTCTTGCTTTTTGTTGTTGCCTCAAGCGCACCTTTTGTTCTTTTGTTCATCGGGCGTAGATGATAGTAAGATGCTAAGTAGGTATTGCTCTAAATTATTCAGAGTTTAGAGAGGATGCATCCATTATTGTTTGACTAATTATTCAGAGTCAGTAATATGATTGCTTGATCCTAATGTCAGAAAGTGCATGTGCATGAAGCACAAGTGTGACCAGTACTTCATAAATACTACAAGCATTCATAAAATCTAAGAATGAAGACCAAATTACAGAAATTACAAGTCAACAACTAAAACTTTTATTTGCGTGTTTTCTACCTGAGACCATGCCATTTTTATATGCTATAGAAGTGTCGAAACTTCAATGTAACCTGAATGCTTCTCTCTTATTGCAGTGGAAACTTAATTTATATGAGCTAGAGCAGGAGCTTAGGATTGATCCTCTGACTAAGTATGTTCTGTATCAGGTAAGAAGTGTTGCTCCTTCCCAGTCATCCAATATGAATTTCGTTTAATACCTCTAGATTCAACCATGAACAGAGTCCTAGGTACAAGTGCATTCATCTACTGATTTAAACAAGTGCATTCATCTAGTACAGTAAGTGTTTCAGTTCAAGTGGCAGAGTTCAAGTGAGCTCTTGTTTTGCAGTCTATTAACCTGTTGAGATTCTTGTATATGTCCAGTACTAGTGATCTCTTATTTTCTGCTAGCAGTGCAGCCAAGAATAATCATCACCCTAGGCCAAGCATAATCTCTCGGTTCCGGTAATAGATGCAAGAAATAACTCGATAGAAATAAAAGTTAACCAACATAAACAGATAAACTAGTTACAGAAGATTGAATTGTACACTTGCTATGTAGTATACAAGGAAATTATTCATCAATGTTCTGCTAACCAAATTGCTAACTAAGAATTCGGGAACACAAAATAGCCGAGAATTGCACAAGTGTATGTATCGATTCAGTCATAACGGGCTTGCGGTTACTGGACCTCCAGCCCCTGCAGCTGACTGGCAGCGTGCGGCCACGGGCGTTGCACCCTCTAATCCTCCATTGGTTTTTGTTCCAAATCTCTAGACCTAGCAGTAGTGTAGTAGGTACCCGCATCCCATGCCTTATGTCGCTAACTGAAAACTGTAAAGAAGCGTACAGACCAAAAACCTGGACAGGCTTGGCCCCAACGCAACTCCGCCCATGGCACAGAGGAAGAAGACGGGCGGCCAACTCGATATCGCGGCAGAAGGTATTATAGAGAGAGGCAGGTTATGCGCCTACCTTCCCGGCGATGACGCCAGCAGATCCTGTCCTTGATGGCCAGCGAGTCGGGCTCCACCACGCCGACAACGATCCACGATGGGGCGGCTGCTTCCCTATACGTCGACAGCGAGAAGGGCGGCGGAAGTACCGGATGGTGGCGGCGCTCACGATCAATTCAGGCGAGGAAACCACCCATCTGCCGCTAGCTTTTGGTGGCTCTATACAAGAGGATGATCGATGGATTTGTTCCCCGGAAAAAAAAATATACAGCATAACCCCAAATCGGAACACCTGGACTTCCTCTGTGTCAAAAAAAAAAAGACTTCATCTAGTTTCAATCCACGGTTAGAAAAAATTATGTCATAATCAACGGTCTGGAAAAAACATCCTCGACCGAACCGGACGGAACTCATAGTTCCGTCCCAATCACCGTAAAAGAGCTCTATTTATCCAGTGGGTCCTCCACTATCGAATTGTAGGTACATTGTTATGAGCCAGCAACTCGATATTTAATTTAAGGGTAAACACGGAATACAATCTCTATAGTTCAGTACTGATGTAGTCTATAAAGACGTGGAGTTTTAAAAAAAATCAGACATGAGCCTTGTTGCTCATAGAGTTATCAGGAAATCCTATGTCGGTTCCGTAGATGGGATAGCTTCTTGTAATTTTTTTTTCTAATCCTATCTGCCAATACATTGAAATTTTGCACCAACTGCAGCCTTAATACCGCGTGTAGGCGGTCATTCCTTTTTTGGAACGCAAGCATGTTTTTTTTTGAAAAGGAGGCAAAGCCCCAGCCTCTGCATCGGGTAGATGCATACGGCTTTTATTAACAATATCATTCAGAGTTTTACAAACTAAGTGTCGTCAACGGTACAACCATATCGAAAGTAGAAAAGAAAAAAAGGACCATTGTCCACTACGAGGCACAAATCCTGAAATCATGCTGCCACCCGTTGGAGGTAAGGATGGCCCGGACTAAAGCCAACAACCGGTTGCATCCAGCCTCCATAAACTGGCGCTGGTCCTGTGGCAGAAGGAGCGACCAAGCGGAAATCCAATAAGTAACCTTGTGAACAACCTGCAAAAAATGAATATTATGAACCCTGTTAAAAACCGCATCATTGCGACTATTCCAGACCGCCCACAAGAAGGCACATGTCCCAATCCGAATACGTCGTCTATCATTTTTGTGGACTCCAAGCAGCCATCCACCAAACATATGGCTCAGACTCTCGGGAGGGAGATATTAAACGTGAAGTGGAGCAATCTCCAGATTTTAATTACAAAAGGACAAGAAATAAACAGGTGGTCAATAGTTTCATCATGATTACAAAAAGCACACTTTGTGCAACCATGCCAATTACGCTTCAATAGATTATCCTTAGTCAAAATTACACGCCTGTGCAGAAACCACATGAAAATTTTGATCTTGAGGGGTATTTTCATCTTCCATAAATACTTATGTCCAAAAGGAGTGTCAATATTCTTGTAATCATTATACATGGACTTAACCGAGAACGCCTCGTTATTATTCAACGACGACCAAGAGAACTGTCGAGACATCGTAGTAGTTTTCATAGACTGGGGTGCCATGAGACTACGGTAGAGACGTGGGGTAACGGGATAGCGTAGTAACACAGAACACGGGATTTACCCAGGTTCGGTACGTCGCGACAGTACGGCGTACCTACTCCTGCACTTCTCACTAATTGGGACTAAAGCCCGTATAACAGGGTTACAATGTGAGAGAATAGATCTAGCTACTCGACGAGGATGAACTTTCCGGCGAGTTGCGTAGAGCTTTAGCTTGTGTCTAACTTAACTTATGAAACTTATCTAATCTATCTCCCGTCCGGCTTTATATAATAGCCGGATTAGGGCTTACAGAACAAGAAACCTAGAAGACTACGTTTAACTTGTAACTTGGAAAGTAAGGAATCCGTCTTCTCCTCCAAGACAGATCACGTGGGCCGTGATCCGGGTTCTTCTAGAATCCGGCTTCTGCGCGTCGGACTACTGGGCCGCCCAATGGACCTAAGCCCATTACCATGTAGGCCACCCTGGTAGTCCGGCTCTTTTGTCTACCATCTTCTATACCCCTATTCAGTATATATCCGACAGTAGCCCCCAGGAAGGATCAAAACTCTGAAACTCCGCCTTTCGTCAAATACATTTTGTCCGGGAAAACTTGATTCAGCAGTCTTGATTCTTTCTTCTTTCCTTTTGAAGGAGATGGTAACACAAAACTCGGAACTATGAAAATCCGGCTTTCCTTCTCGCGATCCTTCGCGGAAAAGGAACTCGTGACATCAGCGCTTTAATCATGCTGACGCAAGCGCCGCTTGGTTTCACGCGGGAAACCCTGCAACGTATCTCTGACAGATTCTCACGGGAAACGAGGAGATAGCCATCATTCCTCTGTCGTTCCGTTTCCCGGATTTTCCGGCGAGCGACACGCGTCGAACATCCAACGGTCAAAAGAGCCGTTGGCACGTATCTAGAGATTTTCAGGCTATAAATAGCCGTCCTCGTCGTCATCGGAAATCTTTCCTCACTCCACACTGCCCACGCCATTGACGCAAACGCAAGCTTGAGAGCGAGAACGAGACCTTGCCCCGACGAGCTCTTCGCACGCCGGAGCGCACACACATCACCAAGGAAGATGGCCTCTCCGTCGTCCTCACCGGCTCGCGCCTCCATCGACGAACTTTTGGGCGACCTAGATCCACAGCTAGGGTCGCCCAAGCACGCCGGCGGCAAGCCGGAAAAGGCCACGGCATCCGCGGCGGGCGGAGGAAACGCTTCCGCCGCCGCGGACATCGCGGGCCCAAGCGCCACCACAACCCCGCCGTTTGCACCTGAAACGGCGGAGGAAAAAATCGAGCTCCTTGGCGAAAAGCTCGCCGCCGCGAAGGCCGCCGCCGCCGCCGCCGCCGGAGCGGACGAGGAGGAGGAAACTGCAGGCAACTGGAGTGCCTGCAGTATTCCCCCGGCTCTCCTTCCAAACTTGGAGAAGGAGGGTTTGGTGCTCAAAAAGAAATGGCGGCTCCCGGAAGAGGAGACCGAACCCTTGCCACAAGAGGGCGAAAGGGTGCTTCTTGCCTCCCACCTTCTACGAGGTATGGGGCTCCCACCTTCCTCTTTCTTCCTCCAGGTTCTGTCACATTACAGCATCCAACCTCACAACCTTCCTCCCAATTCCATTCTGTACATGGCCGGCTTCCACGCCTTGTTCGAAGGTTACCTAGGAATAGAGCCTAGGTTAGATTTTTGGCTGTATTGCTTTGGGGTCAAACGTAACTCTTCGGAGGGCGCACTCCCAAATTGCGGGACCATTTCCTTTACTCTTCGGAGATTCCGAGAGGATTGGTTCCCCAAAATCAAAACCTCAGAATCCGTCAAATTTTGGACGGGTTCTTTTTTCTATCATCCCGACGTGCCTTTTCCTAAAAAGGCCGTCGGGGTTCCACCTTTTGTGAACTCCGCCGCCGTTCCCCAGGATAACTGGGTAACAGAGGCCGTCCAAGTTCTGCCTCCAGATCTGCTAAGAATCAAGAGGCGCATCGCCAAGCTCACCTCCTCCAAACCTCCTTTGACCGGTATGGACACGGTCTTTTGCTGGCTGGATAGGCGTATTCAGCCATTAGCAAACCACGGAGGCCGTCTCCTGTGTGAATACACGGGAGCCAAGGATCCAATGCGGACAACCGACAAGGATTGGCCCGCAAAGGAACTTAGGCGGCGCATCAATCAGTTGGTCGCATCGCGCGACCAATACACGGAGAGTCGGACAATGTACACGGCCGACAACCCAGCTCCCAAGGTAAATTTTCCGTCATTTGGGTATAATCTCAATTCCTGGATAATCTACCTTTTGACTCTGATTGGTTCTTCCGACAGCTTGCGGATCTTCCAGACTCGGAGTTAGCCTCCGAGGCCGAGCTGGATGCGCTGGGCACCGCCGCTACGGGTGGGCACAAGCGCAAGAAGATAATTTCTTCGGATGAGATTATCGACCTTGACGGAATCCCCGTCACCACTTCCAGGTTATTTTCTTCTGGGTTTTTCTTTTATGGGATCTTTTTCGTCCATCTTCGGTGTTTTAACCTTTTCCGGGTTTTTTGTTTTTAGCCTACCCCCCTCCAACCTGAAGCCGAGAAAGCTGAAGAAACTCAGGGTTCCTTCCAGCCGAGGCAGCCAACCATCTCCCGCCGTCGCCCCGGATACGCCGCAGACAATGGCGGAAGAGCCTACTGCAACCCCCACCACCAAGTCCCCAGAGCCCAGCCAGCCCGTTGTATCCGAGTCGGATACAAGGGAAAGGGCGGCCCCAGAGGTGGGGAAATCTTCTCGGACTTTCGACGAGGAAATCCCCACCTTTGACAAGGATTTTAAGGCTATCAATGACGGCTTGGACGCAGCCGGGAATCACTTCGCGGAATACGCGAAAGAGTTCCAAGAAAACTTAGCAGGTTTGCAGCGCATGAGCCAGGTATATAACTCTAGCCCCCAAGCATTAAACAAAATGCATGCTTTTTTGCTTTGATGTTTTTTGTTAACCATACTTTTCCTTGCTGTGTTTCAGCAAACCTCCGAGGCCATAAACCTGGAAGTTTTCAGGAAGCTCACCATCAAGAATAAAGAAGTTCGAAGTCTTCTTTCTATTCTTGAGGAGAAAGAGGCGGAGCTGGAATCATCTCAGCTCGCTTTGACGGAAACGAAAGGTAAGCTTTTTTCGTTTTGAAATTTCCGATTTAAGACTTTGTCTAAGTTTTTTCCCGAGGAAATTGATTAACTCGGATTTTCCCTTGCTTTTCAGCTGCCTTAGCTCAGGCTAAGCAAGCAGCGGAAGATTCTGGCAACGCCGAAATTCTCCGCAATGAGAACATTGAGCTTCACAAGAATCTTGTGAAAGCTCAACAAGACCTGGAAGCCAGCAACCTGGCTCTTGGAATGGCTAATTCCAAGGCTTCCGAACAGGCGAAGAAAGACAAATCCACCATTCAGGATTTGACCGAAGCTCTGAACCTTCGCCTGGAGGAAGTTTCCGAGATCGACAAGCTCATCGGTAAATTTCTTACCCTTTTCCTCATCTTTCCATGTTTTGCTTTCTCTGTTTGCCTGCTTAACCCTTTTGTATGTTTTATTGGATCAAACAGGAGACACCCCAGATGGAACTCGGATTGCAGGCATCCGAGCTTTCGGGGAAACATGGAATTTGATTAAGGCTGTCGGGACGCAGCTCATAGAGAAGTTCCTTCCCGATAAATCTGGGGAATGCTCGGAGGTTGAAAAACTTCCGGGTATCATCATGGAGGTGGCGGAGTCCAAGGAGTCTCTTCTCCGCTCCGCTGCACGGGGTGGCGCGCGCATGGCCTTAGGCCTTATGCGCATGCACTATCCTAGTGCCAAATCCTGGCGTGTGGCCACCGGTGTCCCTCAGGGATACACGGATGCGCAACGAACCACCATCTTTGGTGAAGTTAAGGGCCACGCCACCCAGATTGCCTCCATGGTGAATATCTCCATTACTTATCCGGAAGAAGAAGTGCCCGCAGCCCCCGAGAATGATAGCAGTGATGAAGACTCAGAAGTTTAAGGGGGCGCACTTGACCTGGATGATGGATGTGTATAGTAGCTATTTTACAATGTAATTCATATTGTAATGCTTCTATGTCATTTGTCGGAACAAGAACTCCGCCTTTTGCAATTTCAAGCTTCTTGCAAAGTTTTTCCGGGTTTGGCTGTTCCTTTATCTTCTAAGTAATCTGGCGTCTGTGTTTTAACTGCTCTAGTGTTTAAAAATGGCTCAATTAGCAATATGTATCGTCATGTTGAGTAACTGGGGACGAACCAAACAGTTTTTAAAAACTCAGAAACATGGATTATGCTAGAAGCATTTTTACTGACTAGTTTCAGTAACCCAACACATACACAATCAGATAAAACTTAGAGAAAACAAGGAACTGTTCTGAAACTTGGGCACGCAGGCACAATCCTAGTTTCCTTTAACCTTTAACAGGCCGAATCATTCAGCTTTTAAACACCGAGCACGCAGGCACAATTCGGGTCAACATTGAGTATTTGTAAGATCATTGGGAAATAGATAAAGCGGAAATATTTTGTACTTATAATGAATATGAATTCCGACAACTTTATTTCATGATCTCAAAGATGTTTTCATAGAAATTGAACTAAGTATAGAAGGGACGTAATTGCTGGATACTCCAAGGCCTATTTGTCTCTCCTAGTTCATCATCTATTTTTCTCTTTCTTTTGCGATTCGGCTTCTCGGGGTCGTCCTCCGTATCTCGAATGTCAACAAGATAGTATGATCCATTCTTCATGGCTTTACTGATGACAAATGGTCCTTCCCATACTGGGGCTAATTTGTGCTTCCTTTTCTGCACCAATCTCAGCACTAAGTCACCTTCTTTAAAAGAACGATGCCTGACTTTCCGACTGTGATAACGTCGTAAACCTTGCTGGTAGATGGCGGATCTTTGAAGTACAAGTTCTCGTTCCTCTTCTAAGAGATCGACGACATCCTGTCGTGCTTCCTCGGCATCCGAGTCGTCAAAATTCTGCACTCTCGGGCTATCATGGATCATATCCGTTGGAAGAATAGCTTCCGCACCATAAACCAGGAAAAACGGGGTTTGCTCGGTTGACCTATTTGGCGTCGTTCGAATACTCCACAACACGGAAGGTAGCTCTTCTACCCATGCTCCAGCTGCTCTATGGAGAGGAGTTTCGAGTCTTGGGCGTATTCCTTGCAGGATTGAACTGTTCATTCTTTCAACCTGTCCATTAGATTGCGGGTGTGCTACAGATGCAAGATCTAAGCGAATTCCCGTTTGTTGGCAGTATTTTGCCAACTCTCCAATGGAGAAATTTGTCCCGTTATCAGTTATTATGCTGTGTGGGACGCCATACCTCATTACTAAATCAATAATGAAATTTCTGGCAGTTGCGCCGTCCAGCTTTTTGATGGGTTTAGCCTCCACCCATTTTGTGTACTTATCTACCGCTACGAGTAGATGTGTAAGTCCACCTCTTGCAGTTTTGAACGGTCCCATCATATCTAGCCCCCAAACCGCAAACGGCCATGTGATAGGGATAGTTTTAAGTGCTTGGGCCGGCAAATTGGTCTGCTTGGCGTAATATTGGCATCCTTCGCACGTATTCAGTATGCGTTCGGCGTCTGTCTTGGCTGTTAGCCAGAAAAACCCTGCCCGGAATGCTTTTTTGACTATGCTTTTTGATTGAGCATGATGTCCGCAATCGCCGGCATGGATTTCTTCCAGTATTTCTCTTCCTTCTTCTTGTGAAATACACCGTTGAAAAATTCCGGAAGTACTGCGCTTATACAAGTGATCGTTGATCACCACGTATCCTTTGCATCGACGCTGTATTTGCCTTTGCAAGACCTCGTCTGTTCCTTCCGGGTACTTCTGATTGACTAAGAAGTTTAAGTACGGGATTGTCCAATCCGGTTTAACGAGCATGACTTCAATTGTTTCAGATGCTAGAGGGTAATCAACGTCTCCACCTTTTATGGATGGTTCATGCAAATGCTGGACGAATACCCCTGGTGGTAAAGTTTTTACTCTCTCTGATCCCATGCGGGCTAACGCATCCGCGTTCCAATTTTCCTCCCTTTTTATGTGAAGGACTTCGAACCCGAAGAAGCAGATGGCAAACTCATCCACCGTTCTCCGATATTCGGCCATTATAGGGCTTTTCGCGTCCCAGGTTTGGTTGAGCTGATGCTGTACCAAATCCGAGTCTCCATAGCACAAGATGCGTTTTACCCCTATTTCTTTTGCAATATGCAAGCCATGAAGCAAAGCTTCGTATTCTGCCACATTATTACTGGCGTTGAAGTGTATTTGCAATACATACTCCATTGTGTCTCCCTTGGGAGATTTTAGAACTACGCCGGCTCCAGCTCCTTCCTTCATCTTGGATCCGTCAAAGTGCAAGATCCAGTACTCGGATTCTGGCATCGGTGTATTTTCCATTGCTTCTGTCCAGTCGGCGACGAAATCTGCCAAAACCTGGGATTTTATTGCCGTTCTTGGCTGGTACTTAATGTCGAAAGCTACCAGCTCGATGCCCCATTTAGCTACTCGGCCGGTTGCCTCCGCATTGTTTATAATATCTCCTAGTGGTGCTTTACATACCACTGTTATAGAATGTCCTTGGAAGTAATGGCGCAGCTTTCTGGATGCAAAAAATACGCCATATGCCAGTTTCTGATAGTGCGGGTATCTTTGTTTGGATTCGGAGAAAACTTCGCTTATGTAGTATACCGGATGTTGATCTGGTATGCTTTGCTCTTCTTTTGTCCGTTCCACAACGATTACCGCGCTAATAACCCGATTAGTAGCCGTGAGGTATAGTAACATGGGTTCTTCGTCTTTGGGAGATGCCAAGATGGGAGCGTTCATCAAGGTTTCCTTTAACTGGGCCAACGCTGCATCGGCCTCTTCTGTCCATTCGAACTTGTCTGATTTCTTTAACAGTTTGTAGAGTGGTAAGGCTTTATCCCCCAGCCGACTAATAAATCTGCTGACGGCTGCAGCGGAACCCGTCAATCTTTGGACATCTTTTACACATGTAGGCTTTGAGATGTTCAAGATTGCCTTGATCATTTCCGGGTTAACTTCTATTCCTCTGTGAGAAACGATGAAACCCAGAAGTTTTCCTGAGGGAACCCCGAATACGCACTTAGATGGATTCAACTTCATCTTGTAAGTGCGCAAGTTTTCGAAGGTTTCTCGCAAATCCTCAAGGAGTGTATCTTTTTCCTTGGTTACGACAGCGATATCGTCTACGTAAACATGGACGTTTCTGCCAATCTGACTATGCAAACAACGTTGCATGCAACGCTGGTAGGTTGCACCTGCGTTCTTCAGGCCAAAAGGCATGGTTACGTAATAATACGTCCCGTACGGGGTTATAAAAGAAGTTTTGATTTGATCTTCCTTTTTCATGCGTATTTGGTGGTACCCGGAGTATGCATCCAAAAAGCATAAAAGCTCAGAGCCTGCAGTGGCGTCTATTATTTGATCGATTCGCGGTAACGCAAACCTATCTTTCGGACATAACTTGTTCAATCCTGTGTAATCTATACACATTCTGAGGGCAGTTGTGTCTTTCTTCGGTACTAATACCGGATTTGCCGACCAGTCAGTATGGATTACTTCCTTGATAAAATCCGCTGCTAAAAGCCGGATAATTTCCTTGCCAATAGGCTTCCGTCTTCTTCCGTCAAATCGACGGAGACCTTGTTTGACGGGTTTTGATCCGGGAATAACCTTGAGTTGGTGCTCAGCAAGTTCCCTGGGTACGCCTGGCATGTCAGCTGGACACCAGGCGAAAATATCCCAGTTCTCACGGAGGAACTTGATGAGCTCGCCTTCCTATTTGTCGGTCATCCCAGTCCCTACTACGACAAATTTTGTCGGATCTTTGGGATCTAGGATTACCTGTCTTGTATTCTCGGACGCCTTGAAGCTATCTGTTGGCTTCCGAGTTTCTTTTCCTGCCGGCATTTCTTTCGGCGATACCTCCTTGGCTAACTCCTTCAGTTCTTCCTGAGCTATAACTCTTTGAGCGCAAAGGGCGTTTTGCTTCTCCAACTCGTTTGCCAGCTTGAAATCACCGGCAATGGTGATTACTCCTCCTTTGGGTCCTGGCATCTTCAGCTTGTTGTAGATGTAGCAAGATCTTGCCATAAATTTGGCGAAAGCCGGACGTCCGAGTATTGCGTGATACACGCTCTCGAACGACACAACTTCGAAGGATACTTTTTCCTGCCGGAAGTGATCTTTATCTCCGAAGGTGACATCTAGGGATATTTCTCCTAGGGATCGTGCTTGCCTGCCAGGAACAATGCCATGAAAGCGTATATTGCTGTAGTTGAGCTGGGACTCAGATATCTTCAAATGTTTCAGTGTATCCAGGTACATTATGTTGATGCTGGATCCTCCGTCCATCAGCACTCTTCTTAGCCTAGTGTTTTGAACAATAGGGCTTACAACAAGAGCTTGTGTGCCGGGTTCCGGGATATTTCCGGGATGATCTGACTGATCCCATATTATCGGTGTGTTGGAGTACTTCAAGAATTTTGGGGTTGCAGGAACAACCGCGTTTATTTCTCGAAGTGTCCTTTTGGCCACCTTTGCTGACGGGGTTGCTAGGAAAGTTAACATTGCTTCTCCGTCAACTCTCGGAAATTTAGGTTCGCCTTTTCGCTGTTGTTCCTGGATTTTGTCATCAGTGTCCGATTCACTGTCTTCTTTTTCAGCTTCTGGCTTTTGTTTGGCAGGTTTCCTCTTGGAACCCTTCCCTTTATTTCCGGATCCTGCATTGCCTTTCATATGCTTGTTTAGCCGGCATTGCGCATTTGTATGGGTAGGTTTCCCAAACTGAGAGTGGTGGACGCAGGGTTCCGACTTAATTCTCTCCCATTCTTCGGGAGTGTAATTGATTGGATCTGGACTGCGGCCTTTCCACTTGTTCCCCTTTTCTCCTCCAAAGGCTATGTTAACCTCCTTGGGCTTTGTTGTTGACTCCGGAGTTCCTTTTTTATCAGAACGAGGTGTTTTCTTGGCCAGTATCAGTGACTCAATATTGCCTCCTCTTGCTCTGATATCGTCTTCGGCTGCAGCGTGCTCATTAGCGGTTGTAAGCATAGATCCGAGATCTTTGTGCTTTTTAGAACCAACCATGAACGGTACCAGTCCGGGTTTTAGGCCATTGACGAAAGCATGCATTGCTTGTACGTCAGTTACTCCAGAGCAACTATTCTTCATTGCAGTCCATCTGGAGATGAAATCCACGTACGGTTCGTCTTCAAATTGGGTGCAACGGTTCAGCTGGTTGATGCTATTTGGGCGTTTGTATGTTCCCCGAAAATGCTGAGTAAATACTCTCGCCATATCATCCCAACTGTCGACAGTTCTTGATGGTAAACCATTGATCCAATCTCTGGCTCCGTCTAGCAACATTAGGGGAAGAAACTTGACAGCTTCCAGGTCTGTCCCGTTGTTGATTTGGACGGCTGTGTAATAATCTGAAAGCCAGGTATCCGGGTTTGTACTGCCGGTATATTTTTGGTAGGTTGGACCAACTTTGGCGAAGCCAGAATGCAGGGTTATCCTTCGGATCCTGTCAGTAAAACACTTAGGACCAAAGTATAGATCATCCATTTCTGCTCTATCAATATGTGCAGAATATCTCCCGGCTGAATGGACAGAAGGGGATCTGCTCCTTTCTTTTCCATTGTTGCGCGGACGCGCTTTTCCGGGGTTATCTCTATCTCTTCCGTTGTCACGCCCCCTGGGATTAGGTGGAGTCCTGCTCCTGTATCTTTCCTTATCTTTAGGCGGTGTCCGAGATCTTTCACGTCTGTGAGGTGTATCGTATCTTCCAGCTTTTTCAGCTGGGTTTCTCGGAGGTGGCATTATTTTGCCGTCATTCCGGTGTTTGTCTTCCCGATCGTGTGGTTTATATCCATCTGTCGGGAGATGAGGTCCGGTTCTAGACGCTGCGTCCCGGTTGTCGGGGTTTTTCTTGTCTTTTCTCGGATCCTCTTTTTTATCCGAATCTCCGGGTTCTTCCGGTCCAGGTGCTCCAGCAGCGCAAGTAACCGTTTTGCAGAGGGCGGAATTATCATGCAGCCTCCCTGATCGCTCTTGGCCTCGCTGTTGCTGCTGTAATGCTTTTCCTAGGAAAGCATACACCCCCTGGAGTTTTTCCCCGTTGGAGTACAGATCATTGTTTAGGATGGCGAACGCTGCTTCCGCGTTTTCAGCTGCGGTTTTGTATATTGGTTTGCCCTTGGCATCTTTGCCGTTTAACTGCTTTTGCCAAGATGGGTTATAGAACCTTTCTTTCGGCGGCAGTTCTTCCGGTTTTGCAATTCCGGGTAACCTAGTAGGTTTTAAGGCAGATCTATGCTTTCTCTCGTACTCCTCTATTTCTTCCTTCATGACTTTGATGTCATTATGGGTTTGTTGGAGATGTTGCCGAGATCTAAGCAGATGTTGCTGTTGCCGTTGGAAAGCTTGTCTCCTGGCTTCCAGCATCTCAGGGGGTTCATTGGGTCCCACTGGAGTTTGTAATAGTTCTTGCTCTTCCAATTCTGTCATTGGTGGAGCAGTGATTTCCTTAGATTTCTTTTCCGCAGGCTTTGTGCCACTAATATCTCCGACTTCCAGGTTTTCATCAGCGAGATCAGCTGACTTTTTCTTCCGGAGTTTGTACTGGAGTTTTTTAGAAGCCCGGTGCTTTTTCTTGGAAGACGGAGGTTTTTTGACAGGTTCATCCTCTGTCATCTCCTTGACATTAGGGAATATCGGAGAAGTTTCTCCGTCTTCCCTCTCTTCCGCTGGCGGAGGGGTTTTAGGGCTTTCCTGGCTATCGGCACCCGTTGTATCAGCTGGTTTTGCCATTAGCACTTCATGGAATCCCTCTTGGAAGGACTTAACCTTTCTTACGAAGGCATCATCGTCTTCGTCTTCGGAGTCGAAATTATCCGATCCAGTTTCTGACTCCAATCTCGCCTCTATGGCGGCAAGCACGGACTCTGTTTCCGAGTTCATCGTATGGTTGACGGATGTCGGATCTTCCGTCTCTGTGACGGGTTTTGGTTCTTCCGTCTCTGTGACGGGTGTATTGTTGTTATCTGCCTCTTGCACGGGATTTCCGTCGTCCGTGTTTTCAGCGATCTCGGATTGCACCATGCCGATAAAGTGCGTATCGCTGTTTTGTCGGCGATCTGAGCAAAATCCGGCATCATAGTCGTCTTCGACTGGGTATAGGGCGGGTGGGAAATACTTGCTTCCACCGCAAAACCCCATTGCCTCCGCGGTTAATCCGATAAAGATGTTAGCAGATCCAATCGGTAAAACGCAGGCACTTACCAGGTGGTTTTGCGCCGGTATGTAGGATCCGTTGTCGAGGAAGCGCCCGACGTCGTCGTCGAATTCCAAGCTTCCGACAGTGATCGATCTTCCAATTCCGCCTAGTATCCCAGATCGGAACTTCACGCCTGACGTCGTTTGCCCCACGGTGGGCGCCAACTGTCGAGACATCGTAGTAGTTTTCATAGACTGGGGTGCCATGAGACTACGGTAGAGACGTGGGGTAACGGGATAGCGTAGTAACACAGAACACGGGATTTACCCAGGTTCGGTACGTCGCGACAGTACGGCGTACCTACTCCTGCACTTCTCACTAATTGGGACTAAAGCCCGTATAACAGGGTTACAATGTGAGAGAATAGATCTAGCTACTCGACGAGGATGAACTTCCCGGCGAGTTGTGTAGAGCTTTAGCTTGTGTCTAACTTAACTTATGAAACTTATCTAATCTATCTCCCGTCCGGCTTTATATAATAGCCGGATTAGGGCTTACAGAACAAGAAACCTAGAAGACTACGTTTAACTTGTAACTTGGAAAGTATGGAATCCGTCTTCTCCTCCAAGCCAGATCACGTGGGCCGTGATCCGGGTTCTTCTAGAATCCGGCTTCTGCGCGTCGGACTACTGGGCCGCCCAATGGACCTAAGCCCATTACCATGTAGGCCACCCTGGTAGTCCGGCTCTTTTGTCTACCATCTTCTATACCCCTATTCAGTATATATCCGACAAGAACAAATCTTCCTCCTCAGTAAGAGAAATAGCCATTAGTTTTTGAACAAGATGCAGCCATGATGTCCAATTGTTCCCTTGCAGGTTTCGTCGGAACTGTAGGTTAATGGTTGGTGCGGTGGCTAACACATCTGCAACAAGTACATTCTTGTTTCTGGTAATGTGATATAAACCAGGGTACTGAGTAGCCAAGGCTTCATCCCCCATCCACACATCTTCCCAAAAGCGAGTTTGTTTGCCATTGCCCAACACAAACCTACCCCTCGAGAAAAAAAATCTTGTTTTACCGACAAGATACCCCGCCAAAAGGGAGAATCAGTGGGTTTTGGTTTTACTTGTGCTAAAGTTCTATCTCCCAAGTATTTATTTGTCAACGGCTCCTTCCAAACCCCATCTTCTTTTAGAATTTTGAAGAGCCATTTGCTCAACAAACATTTATTCTTAATGTCTAATAGTTCGATTCCTAACCCCCCTTGATTTTTCGGCCTACAAATAACACTCCATTTCGTCAAGCGGTATTTCTTCTTCTGCTGATCACTTTGCCAGAAGAATCTGCTACGGAAAAAATCCAATCTCTTTCGTACTCCCACTGGAATCTCGAAGAAAGAGAGTAAGAACATGGGTAGACTAGTTAGGCATGAATTAATAAGCACTAGTCTCTCACCGTAGGAAATAAGTTTACCAGCCCAAGACGCTAGTTTCTTCTCGAAATGATCTTCCACCATTTTCCATTCTTTTAGGAGTAGTTTTCTATAGTGAATTGGAATACCAAGGTATTTAAAGGGCATTGTCCCCACTTCACAACCGAAAATATTCCTATAATCTTCCATATGATCAATAGCATTGCCAAAGCAAAAGATTTCACTCTTATGAAAATTAATCTTGAGACCAGACAACTGTTCAAATAGAGACAAAATCAGCTTCATGTTCACGGATTTTTCGAGATCATGTTCAAGAAATAAGACTGTGTCATCAGCATATTGCAGAATGGAACCCCCCCCTCAACCAAATGAGGAACTAAGCCTCCAACCTGCCCATCCTCTTTGGCTCTATTAATAATGATGGCTAACATATCAGCCACCAGATTAAAGAGCACCGGTGAAAGGGGATCACATTGTCTTAAACCTTTGAACGTTTGGAAATAATGACCAATATCATCATTTACCCGAATGCCTACGCTACCCTTCTGAACAAAACTAGACACCCATTTACACCACTTGGAGTGAAAACCCTTCATCCTCAAAACTTGCTAGAGAAAATTCCAATTAACCTTGTCATATGCTTTCTCAAAATAAATTTTGAAGATCACTCCATCCAACTTTTTGGAATGAAGTTCATGAACAGTTTCATGCAAAATAACCACTCCCTCAAGAATATTCCTACCCGGCAAGAAAGCAGATTGGGTTGGCTGAATAACCGACTGCGCAATCGCAGTCACACGATTGGTCCCAACCTTCGTAAATATTTTGAAACTCACATTGAGTAGACAAATAGTTCTATACTGTTCTATTCTACTTGCATCCTCTTTCTTTGGTAACAAGGTAATAACACCAAAGTTCAAACGGTAGAGGGGCAATTTTCCATCATAAAACTGATGAAACATGGCCATTAAATCATTTTTAATGACCGGCCAACAAACTTGGTAGAATTCGGTGGGAAACCCATCAGGTCCAGGGGCCGTGTTCCTATTCATTTGAGAAATTGCTTCAAAAACCTCTTTCTCGGTGAACGGGGCAACCATAATTTCGTTCTCCTCAACCGAAACACGATCAATATCGTCAAAATTCGGTTCAGGAGGGCCAAAAAGTCGTTTGTAAAAATCAGAGATGAAGGATTGGAGATTTAGTCCCCCCCACAATTGTCCCCTCATCCTGTTCTAACTGAAAGATACGTTTCTTCCGATGTTTCCCATTTGCTATCAACTGGAAATAACGAGTATTATCGCCACCTTCTTGAATATGTTTGATCTTAGCTCTCTGAGCCCATTTGGCTTCTTCCTCTCGTCTAAGTCGAGCAAGACACGCATCCGCATCGTGCTTGGCTTGTCTTTCCGCTACAGATAACGGTATAGACTCTGCTCGAATATCAAGCTCATTAATTAGGAGGAGCAGTTTCTCTTTCTGCATTCTATATTTACCACTCAAGTTTTTCGCCCAGCCACGTAAGAATTGCCGTAGGTGTCTAATTTTCCATTGCCAAGTCTCTAAAGGAGAATCACCCTCTACATAAGAGGACCATTCCCTAGCCACAAGGTCCAAAAACCCTTCTTTCTTAAGCCATGCCAGTTCAAACGAGAATCTGGATTTATTTCCAAGGTGAGCCTGTTGACCAGAGTCAATAATAAGAGGGGTATGATCAGAGCCAGTACGAGCCAATGCATGTACTGAAACCAACGGGAACTTTTGTTCCCACTCCACACTAGCTAGGAATCTATCCAATTTTTCGAAAGTTTGGTTTGCCCCTCTACTAGCCCAAGTGAACTGTCTCCCCGAAAAGTCTAGATCTTTCAAATCAAGACTCTCAATGATTGCATTAAAAATGAATGTCCAACGCGCATTAAAATTATCATTATTTTTCTCATGTTGTCGCCTAATGATGTTAAAATCACCCCCAACTAGCAACGGTCTCTCTTCCTTTTCGCAAATACGCACCAACTCCGCTAGGAAATCATTTTTAAGAGTATCTTGCGCCGCCCCATAGACCACAACAAGAGTCCATAGGAAAGCATCCGACTTATTTTTAATGTGGAACTTAATACAGAAATCTCCTGCCTCAACGTTCTGAACCTCAAACATCGTGGGGTCAAAACCTACAAGAATGCCGCCAGAGCGGTCACGAGGTGGGAGGCAATACCAAAAAAATTCCCTCCCACCCCTTAATATTTTAAAAAATGGCACCGAAATATTTGACCTCCCTGTTTCGATAATAGCAACGAAATTAAGATTTTCTTCACGAACCGATTCTCTAATCGCAAAATGTTTAGCCATATCCCGGAAACCATCTGTATTCCATATCATTCCTTCCATTGTTTACCGGATTTAATTTTCTGTAGCCTCGCACTTCGTCTCTTAACATCTAGGCTAGTGCCCATTTTCTTTCTATGCGTAATTTTACAAGGTAAGAACTCGGTTTCTGGACCCATTTTGTCCAAAGGAGGATCATTATCCACAATCCCAAGGTCTTCCGACAAACTAGCAGCAGTATTCAAAGTATTATTACAGTCCTCCCCTTCCTCTACATTATCCATAGTTTTAGTTGCACAAGTAAACACTCGGTTTTGTTCAACATCTTTTAGTTTTTGGATAGACGGCTCTATTTGCAAATCATTATTACCCAATGAGACGCCCAACTTATGTGCCGTAGCCGCAATGACCTCATTAGGAACTGCGAGAAAGGATAGTTTTCTGTTAACTTTCGTACCTGGAGAGTAGATATCGTTGCGTCTCTGTGCCAACGCAGTGGCACGGTCCATCTGCGTGTCGTATGCGTTTCCTTGCGCGCGAATTCTGTTGCTAGAGCGCATACCAGAGCTAGCAAGGTCCGCAATCCCACCAAAATCTACAACATCTTGAATTTTTGGAGAGAAAATGGGTGTACTGGAAGGCCCAACTCTAATCCCCGAACCCAACATCTTGGGTGAGAGATGAGCACTCTCTGTCATACAAACGCCAGAAGTGAAAACAAAATCATTAGACTCGGGTAATGGAAAACTTGGCACATTATCGTGTGATGCACTCATCAATCTCTCACCAGGTGTAGTAGAAACAACACACATCTGTTGCTGAACAACCACAGGTGTCACTGTCTCAATTCCCGAAGTGGCCGTGACGACGTTGGACAGGTGATGCTGGCGTGGCTCACGCAGCGGCAGCGGCACCGATCCAATCCTTGCAGCGACGGCAGCCAATTCCTGCCGCGGTGCCTTTCCCTGCCGCGACGGCAGCGAGGCAGACTGCCGTGAACATGAAGGTAGCGAAAACGGCATGAAAACCGGCCCATTCTCTGCCGTCACGGCAGAAATAGGCGCAGTTTTCTGCCGTGGCTCGGTGCAAGGCTGGGCACAATTTGTACTGACATCCTTGATCTCCAGGCTCCGAACCACAGCATCACACGGCCTAAATGGCTGTTGTGCCTCATCCACCTGCGCCAGGTAACCAGAAGAGGCACAATTGCCCAACTGATTATCAGAAAACATCGAACAATCATGAGAGTTATCAATATCCAAAGATACATCCGCAGCCATAACAGAGGGCATAGTTGAATTCATTAATTCAGAAAAAAATACCTTAGATGGTGTGACTATAGAGGACGGTGCCAATGTGCCCTACATCAAGGTCCAAATTATCACTATCAAAAGCTCCTGCTACTGCCTCCATAGAATCCATCACACACGGCAGATCGCAATGGGAAACAATTTCCCCTTTAAGAACCCGGTGTGCCACCTCTATAGACTTAGCCACCTGAGGCGAAAAGCATAAACCCACAGCTCGTTTAGAGCCAACATTGGATGAGCTAGGATTAGTACTCACATTAGTACCTGATCTCTCCAAAGGAGGCTGTAACGTAGGTACAGGAATATCAGACACATCCATTTCCTTATCCAAGTCATCTTCATCATTTCCATCATCACCATCTTTGTCATTGGCTTTTTGCGGTGAAGTCATATCAACATCCACTCCTCTCTCCCCTTCTTTCTCAAAAGAAAGATTATAGAAACCGTCCTTAATAAAGATAGGAAGTTGCTTAGGGATCTTTGTATGATCAACACATCCAATAAATACCCTCAGAATGCCATTCTCTCTAGTATACTTCATATCAATGCGAAGTGGGTTCCCAAAAAGAGTACCAAGGATCCACATAGCCAAGAAATCCCCTTTGTGTTGGCTTGGTATCCCATGCATCAACAACCAGAATTTAGGAAGCTCAAAGGCCGGTTTATCCTTCGTGTGCCAAGCATCAACAACTAACTCAATAGGGGAATTAGGTACCCGAAAAGAACCGAAATTTCTCAGCCTATCAAGTTCAACTTTAGAAGGGAATTGTACTTTGAAGATATCATGGCCCACCTGAAGTAATTCCCACTGGAATGCATCAACCGGCACCACTCTCTTTAGCTGTGAAATTATTTTTGGTATGCTCAACTCACCACCAACCACAGAAATAGTCCCCATACGAGTATTATCGGATTTAGGCCTGTAATTCTCGGAAACAACCGCTTCATAAAATGTGAGATCATCATGAGCATGTCCATACACCAGTATTTTGTGGCTTTACCAACTTCAGTAAGTGGCAGTCATCCACGTGCCCCGAACCCTCACAGTAATGACAAAGGAGGGTGTTGCAATCGGCAAGAACATGCCCTGAGAACCCACAACGGAAACATTTACCAATTTTTTTACCCCTATCCGAATTGCTGTTATCCACCAATTCTTGAGCAACTGGGAGTAAGTTTTCCGCAGCTGTTGAAACTGCCGCAGCATCCGTACCCTTCACCCTCTGATCATCAGTAGTGTTGCTAGAGGCAGTGGCCGGCTCGGCCCGGGCTTTGGTAGTAACAAAAGCGCGGGCTGCTCTACTGTTAGCCAAACCCGACAAAGCTCCACGACCAGCCCCATTAGGCCCCGATCGGAAGCTAGAACCCCGGTTGTTAAACCGTCCTTGTGCCCTCTGCTGACCATTGCGATGCTCCGCGGAATTAAGACCCGATCCCACGTTAAATCTGCCTTGTGGGAGACCTTGGTTCTGCCCCTGGAACCCCTGGTTTTGGAAATTACCACCCGGACCGCCTAGCCAATTGTTCTGTCCGAAACCAGTCGGATTGGACTGCACGAAGCCCCCATTGTTCGCAAAGTTACCTTGCCCATTGTTAGCAAAGTTTCCTTGGCCATTGATAGCAAAATTGCCCTGCCCATTGTTCATAAAATTCCCCTGGTTGGATCCATATCCACCGGTTTGATCTCCCACATAGCTAGGCCCTCCCATCTCAAAGTTGTTGTTGCTACCTTGATTCTCTTGGAAGTTGGCATTAGGTCCATTGTTGTTGAAACCTCCGAAATTGTTGCCTCCATTACCAAAACTATTGTTTTGGTTCCCGTTGTTGTTGAAGTTACCTCTGTTGCCATAGTTTCGCCCGCCTCTTCCCTGGAATCCTCCGCGATCCATTGATCCCCTACCGCCTCCCCGAAGGTTGCCGCCGCCATTGTTCATGGTGACAGCCAGAAGCGATGCAGGTAGCCCGCGCAGCCACCGGGTCCTCGATATAATTTTGTAGACCACGTCCGAGCCAGTGCTAGGGTTTTGTGGGATCACCAGACGAGCGGCCGAATCATTAAACCGGCCCCCGCGGTTAGCAGAGGTCACACGGCCCAAGGGAAACCGATTTTGAACAAATTCAAAATCCTGTTTGGAGCCAGGAACCGATCGAGGACCAATGTCCGATTTGAAATGGACTTGAGAGGACAGATCCTTCAACTTTCTCAATTCACGACGTCGTCTCCGAGATTGTACTAAGATCCAATCTCCATCATCCTGCGGATCAGGAAGCACGGACGGAGGCAAGATTGGGGCTTTGCAAGTATCCAAGATCCTCGGAGATGTCCTTACCGAGGGAGTAAAATCATGCAGAATCACCGCCGCCTGACGATGACGCAGGCCCCTGACTGCCCGCCTATCTCTCCTCGATGCCCAGAGGTCGCGCGAGGCCGTAGGCGACGGCGTACGACAAAGATATCGCCACGAGCGAGGGTCAGATTCCACCGAACCGGGCGGCGAGGGGACCTCGTCCTCGTCGTCACTGCTCTCCGATGAGATCGCCCAAAACCGGCCGCTAGGCCGATCGCCTGGAGGTTCCAGGTCGAAAAGGAACAATGGCTCTGATCAATATATATAGTAATCAGTTGTTTTCTACTCCATGCTTCAATTTTTTTTGTAAACACATAACAAATATACATAAACACAGAACAAATATACATGCTCACATACACCTACGCATAATTACTCCCGATGAACACATGAACACACACCTATGAACGTTTCCGACAGATTGAGCCTGTGTGTATTGAGATCGACGAAGTTGTCACAGAAGATTGGTAGTTGACGAGCACGTCATGCTGCTGAAAGAATAACAACAGAAAGTAAAGAATAAATCAAACAAAAAATTTGTATAGCGATTGTTGGATGTTGAGTTGTCGTAACCAGGATGTATTCAAGTGGGAATAACATCTCTGTGTATCTTCACGGTTAAATCCACGCATGATGATTTATTGAATGGTGATACTAGATACTTGCGTAAATATATTTGAAAGATAAATGCACCACTAAAAATTAAGATTTTTAAGTGATTCCTTCACTGGAAAGAGATTCACACTAATTAAGGATATTTTTGCGAGAACATATTGGTGGAAAAAAATGTTGTTACAAATGGTATGTCTCTCTACATAATATATATCGAGAGATAGGTGAACGGAACCAAATCTAGAGGGACAACCCTCAACCAAGAAAGGATGGGCCCATATGTGGCCACGCAGGAAGGTTTTCCAACACGGTCCGAATGCTGAAAGGAGCTCAAATCGCTGTGGCAAGCAACTAAACTACGGTTTGTTCAATAGAAGAGAAATGGTAACGCATCTATTAATCAGAGATCATCTTTTGTATTAAATGTGTGCGCATTTCTGACAAACAAACTAGCCAAAGATTTAGTATAAAAAAATGCAACTGAATCGAGACAGAGCAACCGAGTTCGTCTGTATATGCTAGCAAAAAAGCTGAGGTGAGATATATGGATGTGCCACTAGATTTTTCCTGGTACCGTGGAATCGAGCTTAGGCATCTGATACTTTGTTAGATGCGTCATAGGTTGCAACGGGGGAATTTCACGGAAGTAAATGTCAAATGACACTGCGGGTACGAAATACTTACATTGTACGTAGGATCAAACATGTCAAAGAAATTGCAACTGGTGATGAAATTGTCAAACAACTACTACTAGTTAGGTAGTGCAAATCGGTTGAAAATTGTTCGGAAACCATCATATGGCGCTGATTCTATTGCAAAAAGGCCCTGCTTATTATTTCTATCTCAAATGTAACATTTTCTTCCTTTCTCCTTCGTTAATGGCCAGTGGTATGGGGTGTCCTACCTGTAACCGGCTCACAAGCACGTGGCGGGCTTGTGCTCAAGGTGTCCCATCAGTGTGCTATGGGCCATGAGGCCTCTCAGGCTAAAGATCTTTGGTGTACTTCGCCTACTCCTCTGGGAGTAGGTTTATTGGAGTACTCTTGCTATAGACATGCTTCCTGAGCAGCCGCTATCAGTGGATCTGTTGATTGAACTCCCCATGCATCCTATTCTTACCGACAGAACCGAAGGCTCGACAAATGTTTGGGCGTGCCACACAATTCCTAGGTTATCCCCTTCCCCGCTCTCATTTCCCATAGGTTTAAATACTAAGTAAAACATGAGTTTATTTCTACACTTTTAGGTCTTAAAAGATATTTCTATGGATTAAAAGCCAAAGCCAAAGGCAAATGCTGTATTTAAGAAGGGGCGTGGACATATGCGCATGCATGACCGTGACTTCGGTTCAACACCAACCTCTAGGCATGTATTTATCTCACATGCGAGTACATAAGGCCTTGGATAAAATATCCCGGCCTCTGCATCATGATGATGCACACAGGTGATTTTATTAAAGAAGATTTGCAAAGTGCGTACGACATAATCTGGGAAAGAACAATTTAAGGATCGGCCATCGTGACCACAAAGACTAGCCACCAAAATAAACATAGCGAAAGAAGACTACACACATTGGAGTCTTCTAGCATGCTGCCATCCACCCCGGTTGAAGAAAGACCAAACGACTGCCATCAACCGTGTGCACCCGGAATCCATGATCGCCCGCTATGCAGGTGGTAGGAGAAAGGGCCACATATGGATTCAGTAGGTATCGCGGTGAACAACCTGCAAAAAATGAGAACATCTAACCTTGTTAAACACCACATCAGTCCGACAGTTCCAAATTGCCCACATAAAGGCACAAGTACCAATGTGAATACGGTTTTTGGAATACTTAACAACACCATCCAACCAGTTATCAAACATATTATCTATACTAGTTGGCGGTGTAATGCTAAACGAGAAATGCAGCAGCCTCCAAACATCACGCACAAAAGGACATGATATAAACAGATGTTCAACCAACTCATCCGATTGACAGAAAACACATTGTTTAGAGTTTAGACCCTATCCAATGCCTTTTAATCAAGTTATCCTTGGTGAGAATGACTTTACGATAAAGAAACCACATGAACACTTATCTTGAGAGGAACTTTCATTTTCCAAAGATCTTTACATAAAAAGGGAGTATGTCCAAGCATTAAATCAGCAAACATGGACTCACCATTAGTAAGAAATTTCCATCTAAATGTGTCCGGTTCATTACTAAGAGAGACAGCCATTAGTTTCGCTACTAAACCCTCCCATGCCCTCCATTTGTCACCAGCGAGGTTCTGCCTAAACTCAATATTCAGCGGAGTGCGAGATAAGACTTGTGCCTTCAGCACATTTTTTCCTGACTATATTAAACAAGGTGGGGTATTGCACCGCCAAAGGTTCAACACCTAACCAAGAATCCTCCTAAAAAACGAGTTTGTAAGCCATTGCCCACCTCAAAAGCCCAACGTTTAAAGAATTTATCTCTGACCGCCATAATCCCTTTCCAAAAAGGCGAATCATATGGTTTTGTCTGTATTTGGGACAAAGTTTTGTCATGAAGATATTTATTGCACAAAAACTCGCGCCAAACACCTTCCTCATTAAGGATTTTATAGAGTCATTTTCTTAAAAGACAAATGTTTTTTGTATCTAAAGGTTGGATCGTTTCTTAGAGCCAGCTGCTGGCTATAAGTGGTTGTCATATCATCTATAGCCACCATTTCACGTTGCTACTATACTAGTGTGAACTATAAGATTGGCTATTAGATGATTGCTTTCTACAAACTTCTCTACATCTCTCTCCTCACATTTATGTCATTTGTTTAGGAGCACACGTAGAGGTTGGCTCTTGCATGAGAGCCCAATCCCACTACTTTTTCATGTCTCTCTCCTCCATATAGGCAAAAATGCTAGGTAGACTGGCTATAAGAACACTATTATAATTTCTCTTAGCACTTCCAGCCAAGCACACTGACATGGCACCCTAATTAAGGAAGAAAGAGAGATTTGTCATATGTTACAGGGGAACCGGATCTTAGCATGCAAATCATTAATTTCTTTGATTCATTGAAGCTCGGTGGCACATGTGTGGGCCCAAATTTGATATGCTAGGATTGATCTAAAACTAATTAAATCCAAAACCATGTTAGATATAACTCTTTACATATGAAGAGTAGAGGGGTTGTACCTTCAAATCCACAACGCAGCAAGAAACGGCTGCTAGCAACGACACATTCACTAGTGGAGAACGGGGCTTTAGTCCCGTTTGGTAAGTGCCTAATTTGGGACTAAAGCCCCATCCCCTATCGTCCTAGCCTGCCACGAACCGGGGCAAAAAGCCCATCCACGTGGTCTCGGCGGAGAGCTCGGGCTGAAAGACCACTAGTCCCGGTTTGTAACACACCAACCGGGACTAAAGGACTCCACGTGTCAGCGGAGCAGCGCATGGTTGGAGGTCCCTTTTGTCACGGTCGGTGATACAGACCGGGACTAAATATCCCGTGGGTTTTGGGATTTAAGGTTTTAGGTTTTGGGTTTTAGGGTTTTTGGGTTTAGGGTTTTAGGTTTTTCATTTGTGTTTTCCATTTAGTTCTTGCTCATTTGAAACAAATATTCATATACATATTCAACACTATTACGTACATATTGTACACATTTATGCATACATATAATATAATATTTCCTACAAGCGTGCATATATATACAAATTGTGTATTACACATGGAGACTCTTTATCGGCTCGTCGTTCTATATCGTCGTCGTTCTCTCTATCGGTGTGGTATTACACATTGAGACTCTCTGGTTGGAGCTAGGAATAATTGTCGGCGTAGTTAAACTCTTCTGTTCGAGCTATGAGATGCTTAAGTAAAAATCCCGCCAACTCCTCTTGAATTGGTCATATGCGGTTCAGTGGTAGGAGCTTCTCCCGCATGCTTTCCATCTTTAAATAAGGAGAAAAATATTAATATATGAGTAGTGTGTATATCTGAATGAAACTCCACACAATTGCTAGTAATAGAATGAAACTATGAATAGTGTTTACTTACTGCAGTTTGTCTTACATTCTTGCGCCGCTCACTGGTCATCATGCGAATGTACTCGCAAATGTAGTATCCACATAAGTTAATCCCACGTTCGTGTATCAAACACTTTACGAAAATAGAATTCAATCAAATAATAATCAAGCATGATAATTGTATTGAAACGAGAATTAAATATATGCGCGGACCTATCTAGTACTACTTATCTTTGTTGGTTTAGAAGTCAGCTTTGGTTTCCATTCACGGGTAATCTCCATGATGAAATGTTGCCAACAACTGCCCTGCAAATAAAATGAATAAAGGAGTTGTTAATTACTTGATACCATGAAATGAACGAAATAAAATGAATAAAGGAGTTGATAATGATTGAACTTACCTTTGGATCAGCGTAAGAAGATTTTTCGTATAGTTTTTTATCTTTACCTAATGGGTCCATGATTTGAACTACTCCCTTGTCAAGTTTAATGATTAGCAGAATCAAGCGGAAGTTGCGCACGTTTATATAAGCAGGCATGCATAACTCATCAATTATACTTGACATCGAGTAAGCAAAATAGAATATGTACAAGACGGTAAAACTCACCCGAAGTTGTAAGGGAATAGTATTTTTTTGGTATTTTGTTTCGTTAGAAACTTTATCAAGTTAGCCTTTGTATCCGTGAGATGATATGGTATGGATGATGTCTGGGTCAATGAACCCAACTTCATAGATTATGTTTAGGTTGCATTAGTGAATCTTCATTCTCCATCATAGCGTACAAAATAATATAGTGAAGATATACATGTAATGAATGAGCTGACCTAGAGACTTAAATTACAGAAATAAATCACTTACAGACAATAGCAACTGACGAGAGATTTGTCGAGGGCATGTTGAATGAATATATGAAAGAATTCTTTAAACTCAATAGATATATCTTGGTTTTTACTAAAGTAAATACTCTAAAGGGACCTTCGGCACGAGCCACTTTCGATTTTTCTTTATGACTTCCATGTACCATTCATGCAATCTTTGCATCTATGTTGATAGATTCGGGAATCTGCTTAGGTTTAACCGGAGGCTCCCCGGGGACATATTTCCCTGCTGGATCAGCTTTTGGGATATCTCTGTCGGCTAGGAGTTCGGCAACACTCATACCAAGACATCTAGCAAGTTCTTTGCATGTATCTATATCTAGTTGCGGGGGCAAGACCTGTTGTACTTCCTGAGTTCTCATCGGGGGAAAGACCTTGAGCAAGGGGATCGATTGTTTTCTGTGTGTTCCTAGCCGGGGAACTGTTTTCCACACCTTGAGCGGGGGACATCGATTGTCCTTTCTGTGTTCCCAGTTGGGGAACTGTTTTCCTCACCTTGAGCGGGAGGGGGGGTCGATTGTGCTTCCGGTGTTCCCAACTGGGGAACTGTTTTCCCGCTTGTACTACTGCTTCTCGACTATTGCACTTGTGCTTTATATGTCTTCGCAACACAATGGTCATAGTATGATGTCTATTACACACATGTAGCAGTGTTCGCTCAAGCATCTCCACAAAGTGTTCAACGGTTTTCGTAGGTATTTGCACCATCGGCTTGGACCTTTTCGGTGCCACCTGGTGTTTCACATCGGCATCCACGAACACTCTAGTTTCAACATCATCCATATCGTAAGCTAACTTGGCAGGAGGCTACTTATATTTCTTCTTTATAACTCTCATCCGAATAGTAGTCGGCATATCGGTGTTGTTCCTCTTTAGCACCCCATGGGACTGCTTACTGGGTGCAGTCGGCTCACGAGGCGGAGATCGATATGGACTCGTGTCCCTGTGAGGACTAAGAGGTCGAGATGGAGGAGTCGGCTGATAAGGCGGAGTCGAGATGGAGGAGTCGGTGGCTGATAGGTCATAAACGTATCCTTAATTTTGGATGTTCCATGTTGCTTTCTTATTGTTTCCCACATGTTTGCTATATACTTTATGTCATTTTTATCGATTTTCCGGACTAACCTATTGACAAGATGCCACATAGCTAGTTCCATGTTTTCTGCTGTTTTTAGTTTCAGAAAAATTGTTCTAGAAATATTCTCGGAATTGGAAAATTCGAAGCCCGGAAGTTTTAGAATTCCAGAAGGTTCCACTGAGTCCCGAAGAGACCCGGAGGGGACCCACACCATAGGGCGGCGCGCCCCCTGGCCGAGCCATGGGGTGGTGTGGCCCCCCTGGCTTCCACCGCCTTTTCCCTTTTTCCTATTTATACGCCCCGAGACGTAAACTCTAATTATATACCACTCCGTCCCGAAAAACACCCGAGGCCGCCGTCATCGTCATCCCGAGATTGGGAGGGTTCTGGAGCTCTCCCCGGCACCATGCCGGGAGGGGAATTCATCACCGAAGGGGTCTACACCACCATGCCCTCCTCCGAAGTGATGCGTGAGTAGTTCATCCCTGGACTACGGGTCCATAGAAGTAGCTAGATGGTTGCTCTCTCCACTTTGTACCTCATGTTTAGATCTCGTGAGCTTCCTCACATGATCTAGATCATCTTTATGTAATGCTACATGTTGTGTTTGCTGGGATCTGATGAATGTTGAATGCTATGTCTTCTGATTATCAATCTATCATGTTATCTTCATGCTTATGTTATTTATGATCTTGCATGCTCTCCGTTATTAGTAGATGCTCTGGACAAGTAGATGATAGTAACTCCAAGAGGGAGTAGTTATGCTCGATAGTGCATTCATGCCTCCTTTGCATCTGTGCTCGAGTGACAGAAACGTGACGGATAGAGGATGTGTTGTTGCCATTAGGGATAAAAAATGGTGTTTACCTAGTTTACATTGTTTACATTACACACTTTGCTTAATGCTATAATATGTTGATGTCAACTTAATACCCAACGTTTGTTCAGATAATATCCAGAGGGTGGATTATTAGACATAGATGCAGTTGAATGACGGTCTATGTATTTTGTTGTAATGCCCACATGAATCACATAGTAATATTTATGTCTTGCATATGCACTACGCTGAGGCCTTCATTTATGTCAATTGCCCAGCTGTAATCTGTTCACCACACATGTTATTTATCTTTCACGGAGAGACACCACTAGTGAACTGTGGACCCCGGTCCATATTCCTCATACTGATAAAACACCTAATGCTTTCACACTGCTTTTATACTACTGCTATTGCTTTCATATTGTTCTCATGTTGTTTTCCATACCATACGTTTAACCTCTTTGTGTTCAGCAAACCAGGTGAGAATGAGAACCTCACTACTACGTTGGGGCAAACTGATTTGATTGCGTTGTGTAGGTTCCATGTTGATGCTGAATCGGTAGTGCGCCCTACCACCTCAGCTGCATCAACCTTCAGAGATTGTTTGTCCTCCTACTGGTCGATTCAACCTTGGTTTCTTTTCTAAGGGAAAAATGCCGCTGCACTCTTCACAACCTTCCACTTGGGGTTACCAACGTTTGCATCAAAGTTTTCTGGCGCCGTTGCCGGGGATTCCAAAGTCATCAAGAATCAACCACTCCCTCGTCAACTCTGCATCAACAAGTTTTCTGGCTCCGTTGCCCGGGAGGAAGAGAGTTTCTGCAAGGAAAGTCTCTCACTTCCAATCTCTTTTCTTTGTTTTCGTTTTCTTAGTTTATTTTATTTTGTCTTGTTTGCTTTTCTTTATCAAAAACACACACAAAATTAGTTCTTATTCTAGCAGTAGTTTTTAGTCTTGTTAAAATGAATACTCTAAGCCTGTTCTAGTTACCGTGTCGCATGAGGAAATTATTTCCACTTTTAATCAAAGGAATGATGATAGTTTCAAGGAAGCTTGGTCTAGAATTTTTTATTCCTATTGCAAAATTGAACCTAAAATGACTCTAAGCCTGTTTCCAAAGCACATCTAGTGAAGGGAATATGCCCGAGGGGCAATAAAAAATGGTTATTATCTTATTCCTTGTTTATGATGAATGTTTATCATGCTAGAATCGTATTAACCAGAAACATTGGTACATGTGTGTTTAATAAACAAATAATGGTTCCTAGTAAAGCCTCTCTTTTAACTAGCTCGTCGATTAATAGATGATCAAGGTTTCCTGATCATGAACATTGGATGTTGTTAATAACGGGGTCATGCCATTAGGAGAATGATGTGATGAACATATACCCAAAGTGAATATAGCAATACGATCAAGTCATTAAGTTTACATTGTTATATCAAACATACGAAGTAACTTACTCCTTAGACCATGTGATCATGTCAATCGCTTATACCGGAAGGGTTCTTTGATCAAACGTCACACCGTAACAGGGTGACTATGAAGGTGTCGTTAAGTATTCGGAAAGTATTAGTTGAGGATCATGAATCAAGAGTGGGATTTGTCCATCCAAATGACGGAGAGATATACTCTGGGCCCTTTCGGTGATATCACATCGAAACCGCTTGCAAGCACGTGATATGATCACAAGGATGTTATATCACGGGAACGAGAAAAGAGTACTTTTCAGTAACGAGATTGAACAAGGTATGGTTGATACCAATGATCGAATCTCGGACAAGTAAAATATCGCGAGACAAAGGGAATAGTTCACGACGTTGTTGGTTCACACGATCACGAGAGTCATTGTTGAATATATAGGAGTCATCACGGATATCCAGATCCCGCTGTTGATTATTGATCGGAGAGGAGTCTTGATCATGTCTATCTTATTCACCAACCGTAGGGTGACATACTTAAGGTTCGATGACGCATTTGAGAGGATACGTAATATCGAAGAATATTTTGGGCAGCACCGAAATTGTTTCGGGGAAAATTGAAATAGTTCAAGGGGTTTTTCATCGAATGGTTGTTAATAGAATTAACAAATGATTCGAGGTTCTATATGCAAAAGCTTGTTAATATAATTAACAAATTCTGAAATAAAGAAATAAAAATGTATTATTTATTTATTAAAGAAAAACTCTTGGATTTTCTAAGTGGAGTTTTAAGGGAAAATGAGTGGACGTGAGTGGAGTGTCCACTCACATGATGAACGAAGAGGTGGGGCAACGCCATGGGGCTAGACGCACCCCCCTTGGGCAGCCTCCCCCCTCTCCTATAAATAGAGGGCATGAGCTCCCTCTCTCACACACTTTCCTACCTCAAATTCCTCTCCACCTGCTGCTCCATTCCATGGTCTCCGGCTTGGCGAAGCCTTGACCGTGGGATTTTTCACCACCACCATGTCGTCGTGTTGCTGGAGTTCCGAGGGATCCTCTACTTCCGCACCCCACTGGATCGAGGGAACGGAGGTCGTCATCAACCGTACGTGTGACCGGCCACGGAGGCACCGCCGGATTGCGGTGCACATCTTCTCGCTTTCGGGATCGGTGTGAGTACGACTACGCCAACAACGAGATTTGATCTCGTAATGCTTTGTGTCTTCGAGGGTATGTGTTCTCCTTAACCCTCTCTTTGCCCGTTGCACGTCGTCTCCTAGATTAGATCTTGGCCTTTCGGGTGTCTCTCGCGTAGGAATTTTTTTGTTTTCTATGCAACGACCCCATCAGTGGTATCAGAGCCAGGTCTATGCATAGATGTTTTGTAAGGGTAGAACACATAGATGTATGTGGTCATTGATGATCATGTTATTACCTCCTTGATTATTTTATGATCTTAGTGGCATAGTGGGATGAAGCGGCCCGGACTTACACGAGACTTGTTCCACAACTGACATGCAACTTGTATTGCATAAGTGGCTTGCGGGTGTCTGTTTCTCCTACTATAGTTAAGATCTAATCTACGAAGGGTTGTTAAAAATGTGCTTATCAACGTTGTGGTTGATGTTCGTAGGTATGAACGGTTCTATCCTCGAAATCCCTAAGCCACGTAAAATATGCAAAAATAAATTAGAAGTGTCTAACTAGTTTTTGCTGGGCATGTGATGTGATATGGTCAATGTTACAAATTTGATTATGAGATGATCTCTTTTGTAAATTATTGATATACCGGAAGGTATCCATATGGTTGTCTTATTTTTTATGGACAATCAAGATTGGGGTACAATGGTACTTGGTACCACGCAGGTGGAATGATGGAGATCATACCATGATGCACATGATGAGATCAAGTGCAAGAAGAACCATATCATATCACGTTATCCTTACATGTGATGTCTGTGATGTTAATCCTTTTTATGCATCTTGCTTTTCTTAGATCACGATGGTATCATTATAAGATGACCCCTCTCACTTAATATCAAGATAATAATGTGTTCTTCCTTAAGTATGCACCGTTAAAAAAGTTCGTCGTTTCGAGACACCACGTGATGATCGGGTGTGACAGACTCAACATTCGCATACAACGGGTGTTTTCAAGCCTAGCATGTACAGACATGGCCTTGAAACACACGCAATACTACGGTTCTACTTGGAGAGCCTAGCATGTACGTACATGGACTCGGAACACGTAACCGAAAGGTAAAGCATGATTCATATGGATGATATGATGAACAAGCTGATGTTCGCCTTTGAAGCTACATCATCTCACGTGATGATCGGTTTTGGTGTAGTGCATTTGGTTCGTGTAATCACTAAAGACGACTAAGAGGGATGTTGTTTTTGAGTGGGAGTTCATGGAATTTTTTTAAATTAACTTGAACTTATTTATCATAAACAACCAATCAAAGTGAGAATTTGCACAAATTGTAGTATTCATTGGCATCCACAAAACTACCTTACACTTAGATTGTTGATTGAGATATAACTGTTATGATCTGGTAAAAATCATTTAAGATTGGTACCGTATTAGTGAAATTTAAAATTGAGCCCTATTGTAGATTTTTGGTACTTCCTACCTAGCTTCATATGGTTAATGATTGATTGATCTAAAGAGCAACCAATTCCTACTTAGAATCTAGAGTCATGGTTGCTTCCATATTACTTTATCTTCAAAAGAATGTTTTGTTGATCAAGGTGTTTTTGGAACTGAAAAGAGTTGTTTTAGAAACAATCAAGTGAAAGATAGATTGATATCTAGAAACTTATTTGTGGCAACATGACTGAGTATAATTTAGCGTGACAATGTATGCTTATATTATTTTAATATATGCAATGATTGAAGACGCTAGGCGTTTGAATATTCCAAGAAGTTGGGCGCTAAAAATTATCCTCTAAATTCCTTCCTTCGAGCTATAGTAGCTTAATCATAAAATTGTTATGATGGGATGGATTAAAAGTATGGGTAGAAATCATTTACTTTACTTGGAGATTGCTAAGAGTGGAATCTAGAAGAATACTATTAATATGGTGATATTAGTAGAATAATCAAACTCAAAGTATGACTCAATGGGTGAGAGTATATGACTAACACGCCAAAGAAAATGAGCTAGTACGACTAGCATTGTTTGATGCTGAATGATTCTTCTGTAAAGTAAAGGGAATATTGAAAATAGAATTACAAAAAGATATATGGCAGAAAAAGAAGATAACTGGAAAAATCCAACTCAAGAGTATATGCTTGATATAAAAGTTATAGATGTATTACTAGTTAACAAAGTATTTTTGGGTATTTTGATACCACATTGGTTGGTATGAGTTGTCATACAAAGGAACGCAATGCAAGAAATACAAGTGCCTAAAAGGAACTATTAATAGATGTGGAATCGATTATGACAAGAACAGTAATAAAGTGTTATTGTGTTCATTGTCATATCGTACCAAACATTCAAGATTTATTTTAAGAACTTAATAAGTTATTATTTTGTTCTGGTCTTTTGTGAGAACAAATGAGATTGTTCAAACTATGACCATATTCCATAATTGATGGATATGTTAATATAAATCATGTTGGTAAATTAAACATCTATAAGACTAAATGCTAAACGTTGCAAGACATAAAAGAGTTTCACTTAAATTGTGACACCACCATTTTAGTTCATATCGGAAAGGAAAACATGAAGGAACTCCATATTGATGGACTTCCGGAGTCATTTTGTTTTGAATAAATTGATGCTTGTGAGACCTCTTCCAAAAGATGACTAAAATTCCGTTCATAGGCCAAAGTAGAATGGACGGCTAATTTATTGGAGATTATACATATTGATGTATATAGTCCATTATGTGTAGTCATGTATGGTGGATTAATTTTTCCTTCATAAAATTATGTCGATGATTTGAGTAGATATGTATGTATATCTATTTAAAGAGAACGGAGTTTGACATTTTGAATTGGTTCAAATGGTTGTTAATATGAAGTAAAAATCATTGTAACAAGATAATCAAGTATTTATGATTGGATCATAAAGGATAAAGTTTGAGTTACAAGTTTAGCAAAACATCTGAGAAGTTGCAGAATTGTTCTACAACTTATATTACTCAAATTACCCACATTAATTTGGAGTGTTCGAGACACAAAATCAAACCTTGTTTGACATGGTAAGATAAATAAAAATGCCATTATAATTTTGTAGTTTATACATTAGTGACAACCGTTTTTTCACTGAAAAGAGCACCATCATGATCCGTTGAAATTGACAACATATAAGATATGGTTTGGGTAGTGACCCAAATTGTCATTTTCTTATGTTTTGGTATGCATAGCATGTGTAAAATGTTTACAACCAAAATAGGATAAAATATATGTTTATAAGGTTATCCCAAATAAAAAATTGGGGATTTCTCCTATCACCGAACCATAAGACAAATATTATTTTTCAGAAAGGGTTGATTTCTCGAGAATGTAGTTCTTGCGAAACAAGTGAGTGGGAGCACAATACAAACTCAACGAGATTAGAGAATCTTCGTTATCATGTCAAGAGTAGCGCAACACTGGAAGCTATTCCGGGGTTTGCTATCTTGACAAAGTAGAAGACACTACATGTGTTGTAGATACTTCGGATGAGTTTCCGTACTGAACCACAAAAGTCCTAAAACTTTGTACTTAGACCAACTTGTGGTTTAAGTGTAAAGTGTTGAGTATTAAATCAATGACTTACGCACTACACATGAAGTAATGTGCTGGATCACCACAGGAATCATGGATGGTTGATGGAGAAGTGGTGGCGGTGACGATGGCGATGATCTCCTCCCAATCCCCATCCCGGCTGGGAGCCAGAACAGGAACTTCTGATCCCCATATTGAGTTTCGAGGTGGCGGCGACGCTCTGTTATGTTTCTGTGGAATATGACGACCCCCCTGTTGTTTTAGGGTTACGGGCGATAAGTAGTCGAAAGGGGAGCCTGGGGGCCCCACACCACTAGGTAGCGCGGTCAAGGGGGGCGCCTAGGGGCGGTGTGGCCCCCTCCTGGCCCCTCCCCGGGAATCCTTCTGGCTCCGGAGGTCTTTGGGTGTTTTAAGGTTTTCGTGATCTTTTCTGGGAATTTTCCCGAAAGTTGAATTTTCTGCACTAAAACAAGATACCAAGGTAATTTTGCTGAAAACAACGTTATTCCGTGTTAGTTGTATCCAAAACTCACAAGTTTAGAGGCAATCGATAGAAAAAGTTTGAAAAAGAGATACGATTTGGACGTATCAGGGGGGCACGCCACCCCATATGGTGTGGGCCCCTAATGGCCTCCCTCTGGCTCCCCTTCTGGCTGGCTTCCTCCTCTGAACTTCTAAGACCTTTCCAGTATCCCCCTATTCTTCCGATCTTCTGAAATAGGATGTCCTGACAGTGCTATTTCCATCAGATTCCTAGTCGTGGTGTTTATTCCCCAATAATTCCCAAACATGCAAAATAAGATGAAATAACTTAATTAATGCATCATAACATGGAATATATCGATGAATAACAGAAAATAACAATATAAAATAGTGATGCAAAATGGACGTATCAACTCCCCCACACGCTTAGACCGCACTTGTCCCCAAGCGAAACTGAACTAAGTAAACATGACCACAGGTTTACGAAGTGAGGTGTCGATAAATAAAATATGGACAAGAAGCATCACATCTATCAATGCACAAGTCATTTTACACAGCAACTTTCTCTCATATAATTAAACTTCAAACAGGTAGAGGAAAACTTCGTTCATGGCCAGAGAATAATTAACAGAGTACTTATCTTTCGATCAGAGTCTTTATATTAGAGCTTATATTGTAGAGTTTATCATGCTCAATAATAAAAGTCTCTTTGCAGTCATTGGTAAATTTCAAAGTGGTATTCAATTAGATAAAAGAACTTGTACTAAACAAGGAAGAATAAAGGACCTGATTGAGTAAATCAACATATAGATGGATGGATCAAAACAACTCAAATGCTTGCTTAAGGAAGAAAGGAGTAGGTTTACTGACCCATCATAAAAGTAAAAGATAGGCCCTTCGCAGAGGGAAGCAGGGATTAAATCATATGCTAGAGCTTTTCATTTCATAAACAGAAATATTGAAAAAAAATTGAGAGTGGTGTATGCTTATGTCACCGAATGGCAAACAGAAAATACAGTACGCACAAGTTAACTAGACTTCACAAGAGCGACTTACATTGAAGGACGCAACTGGTATAGAATGTGTTACAATTCGTAGGCGCACAGTCGATCTACCGAGGACCAAGCAATCACAGGCATGATGACGACACCGAGATTTGTTAACGCAGTTCGGCGAACTCGTCTACATCTGCGGGGCATGACTATGGGCGCACATCGCCATTGATACCGCTGCACCGGCCGCCTTGGTCGCCGACACAAGCCGCCGGCTCCCCTTGCGCGCCTGCTGCTATCAAGTCGTTATAGGTTACACGTGTGGTGCCCCCCTCACTATATGAGAGGCCAAGTCTACTAGTGTCCGACTCGAACACTACCCGTACCTATCCACACCTATTACAACTCTAAGTCCAAACGTAACCCAACACGTACACTATATTCAACACAAATACAACAGACTCCACCTTGGCAAATATACTCTGCCACCTTGAATTCGTCAATGCGTCAAACCACCATGTACTCCGGACTTGAGCTCTCTTCCATGAGCTCCACTGCTACTCTTAGACTCCACGTGACTCCACCTGCAACTGTAGTCCCTTCTTCCTCTTCAACGCCATCACATACCGACCATAGACCAAGTGACGAAGTTCCAACTTGAAGGAATTTCACCGTTGCTTTTTAGTCACCTTGAATCAAATTTACAGCGGTCTCATCTTTTTCTTGGATAGTCTTCTACATGTCCCGTAGCTATAGCACTCTGCCTCCTTATGTATCTTGTCAACCCGCACTTTGCCATGTGCACTCAACATCACAGAATATACCGCCATGTACTCTCCAAGCTTCCGACATTATAGACTCTCCAACACTTTCTCAGATTCCCCATGTCTATCACCTTACGTCAATCTCCATAGACCTAGTCACCAATTTGAATCTAGTACTCGCCAACACTGCTTCAGAACCCTTGCACACATGTCAAACCTCATGTCCGACCGCCCGTGCCCTCGGCCGTCGCCGTGTCCCATGCTTACTGCACACCTTGCCGCTATTACCGCGTCGAACATCCGCAATCTTGGCCAAGATCTCAAGGGTCGGTAACCCACACCATGTCAGGCCCCACTGCAGATAACCATCAGTCATACCCGACCGATGCCGAGTTCCACGCATCTCTTGAACCGTGACGTCCAGTCCGACCAACGTGCTTCTCTCCTTCCCGCTGAGTAGGCTCCGACTCTTCGCGCTTACGCCGTAGCCCCTCCATCAGCCGAGTGGAATCGTCAGACTCCAGCTCCACCTTCAACATGAATCCATGGTAGATGATCAGTCCACCCCGTGCCCTGCCGACTTCAAGTTCCCATGTGTACACATTCTTGAATCAACTTCGCGCCATCGCCATATCGAATAGCACATAATCATGCACCGTGTGTTGCCACGCCACATAATTCGGACACCATCCGCCATCACGCTCCTAAGTCGTCATCGCCGATCTTCACCGTCTTTTGTCCCGTCAGACTGTCCAGTCCAACCCAGCCGGATACATCCGACTGCAACCATGCTCCACCTTGCGCCTAGTACACCCGCCATATTTTCATGCACTGTCCGACGCCCTGTATACGCATGATCTTCCACGACGTACTCCAGACTGCTCCAAGCCTTATACGCACATCGTCCAAGCCCTCTCGTCAAACCGACCCAGAATAAAACTATGTGCAAACCTGATCCGTAGGGATCTCTCCTCTACACACTCTTTCTTCTCTTGTTGATGTTTGAAAGATTAGCTTCTTCATGCACCATAGCAAAAAATAGATCTTAGCTACTCCAGTACACACGCATGGCCATGCAACCTTTTTTTTCACAAGCAAATCTCACGGCTTGACTTTATCCTGTGCCTCGTTTGTCCTAGTTCCATCCATCACAACATCCAGAGTCCCATGACCATGTGCTACTCTGCCCAGGTCATGGCCCACCTCATGAGCTGAACCTTCTCCTGCTGCACATGCCATGTTACGCTAGGGTTCGCTCAAACCGATCGACCACCCAAGCTGCTGCTCCCCACGGCTCCAGCACGCTGCACCCTAGGATGCAACCGCCTAGCGGATTAAATCGCGATCAAATCTGCCTGTTGTGCCAGAACTATATGAGACGATGAGTTGCCTTCCGCTGCTTTCCGATTGCTCGGTGAACTTTTCAACGTTTTTCGACCAGCTTCGTGTCACCACGCCGCCTTGGATATGCAGCGCTTCCGCGAAGACAAACTTCCGGCACAACGTCAAAATTCTCCATCCTCTAGATCAAACTTCCGTGCCCCTCCGAACCTCGCTATATACCACTTGTTACAATTCGTAGGCGCACAATTGATCTACCGAGGACCAAGCAATCATAGCATGATGACGACACCGAGATTTGTTAACGCAGTTCGGCGAACTCGTCTACATCTGCAGGGCACGAGTACAGGCGCACCTCCCCATTGATACCGCTGCACCGGCCGCCTTGGTCGCCGGCAAAAGCCGCCGGCTCCCCTTGCGTGCCTGCTGCTATCAAGTCGTCATAGATTACACGTGTGGTGCCCCCCTCATTATATGAGAGGCCAAGTCTACTAGTGTCCGACTCGAACACTACCCGTACCTATCCACACCTATTACAAGTCTAAGTCCAAACGTAACCCAACACGTACACTATATTCGACACAAATACAACAGAAGGTCATCACTCTTTCTCTTTTGTTTACACAATCATGCTTTAACTAATAAATGACGGGCAAACATAGTGAAGAGAATTTGTATTATTAAGTTTGGCGCTGGGCACCCCGCTAACAGTTCTTCTATCATTTGGATAAGCGGATGAAGCCACTATTCCATGTGTGTAAAGTCCAATCAACAAGTGAGATAAAGATTCTCTATTTGCGTCCCCATGAGCTAATACAGGGGCACAAAACATGTGTAATTTTGAAGGTTTTAAAGGTAGCACACAAGCAATTTACTTGGAGTGGCGGTTAAATACCACATATAAGTAGGTATGGTGGACACAAATGGCACCGTTTTGGGGCTCAAGGTTTGGATGCACGAGAAGCATTCCCTCTTAGTACAGGTTTTTGCCTAGCAAGGCTGGGTAGAAAGCATATGCGTTGAGGGAAAACAAAAAATTATATGTATGAAAAAACCAATCATGCAATCTTCCTTGGAGTTACAAACGATCTTACTTGAGAATACTAAGCGTATGAGCTAACAATAAATAAAGATAATGGAATAATATATATACATGCAACTCCCTCTTTTCTACTTAAGTCTCAACCTATTGTTGCTACTCACCAATGCGAAGTTTGTGAAAACTATATTAACTTGATGCTCCAATATTGATACCAATACCAATAACAAGATCAACCATATAACAAAAATTGCAAACTAAAATAAAGTGTAGAAAGTAAATGATGAAACTTCTCATTAATATTCCATTACAGCAACTCAAACCAATGGATACATCGATAACCAACCAAAGGAGAGATACTTCCATACTGCAAACCATCCTATATGATAACTTCTCTACTCATGATATGACCCTACTAAAAAGGTGAAAGATAAAGGTGTGATACTGCGGCAATCTCCCAAGCTTGGAACAAGTCAAGGGGATGCCAATACCAATGACGAATTATTTCTTTGGTGGTGGTGGTGAATCCTTCCCATCATCAGAGTTCCAAGGTAAAGTCTCTATAGCCACAAATGATGACTTGGTATCCAATATCCTGAAACTAGCAGAAGAACTTATATGTTCAAACCTGTTTTCATACTCACAGTTTTGTTTCTGCACACCGTAGAGTTTGGCGTGTAATTTGTTGGTAGTCTCGATGAGTGAGAAGAACTCGTCCCAAAGCTTTAAAATCTCCTTGTTGTTCTCAGCGATCAGTTATGTCTTTATTATGTGTATGATGTCCACTTTATGCTCCGCCATCTTCTTGTACCTAAAGACTTCTTGCTTCACCCTTCCCTCCTAGCTTCCAGGCTGCCTTCTCCTTTAGGGCTCCGAACATCTTCTTTCTGCACCAGCCCATCCTTTACTAGCAACTCCTTGGGATGCATATTCAACTCGTTCATGTACGGGTTGACGGCGTTCACAAAGAAACTGTCTTTGGGAGGACCGGAAGAGGACATCGTGGCTCTAGATCTGAATATGAAATCTGGCAGAAACAGATCAAACAGAAACACAACGAGAAAACAATATACGGACCTCGGGGGTCTGGGGGTTATATACAAGAAACATACGTATCGAAAGGAAGGCCTAAGTTAAAAACGAGTCGGAGAGGGGCTCCGGGGCTCCCACACCATAGGGTGGCGCGGACAGAGGTGGGCCCGCGCCCAGGCATGGTGTGGTGCCCTCTGGCGCCGTCTCCTACCCTTCTTCGGCTCAATATTTTTCATATTTTCCCGAAAACATAAAAATAAAAGTTGGAAAGCGATACACGAACTTTTTCTTAATAGATTTCTTACCTTTTCGAAAACGGACTCTTCAGATTCTAGAATCTTCCCTCTAATAAACTTCTCCAGGGTCATTACTTGAATAATATCAACATCTTCGTCATAAGAATCCCCAGAAATATAATGTTTGAGTCTTTTCCCATTTACCACTCGTGTAGTGTTATCTTTAAGGGAAACAAGCTTTTCCATAAACCATTTTATAAGGAGACATATAGCCATAGGATTTTTATAAGCAGTTCTATAAGCCCATAAAGCATCATTCAACTTACGAGACCAATTTTTCCTAGATTTATTAACAGTCTTTTGCAAGATAGATTTAATTTATCGATTTGATAATTCTACTTGCCCACTGGTTTGAGGCTGATAAGCTGAGGCAATTCTATGATTAACATCATATTTAGCAAGGGTTTTTATGAAACCACCATGAATAAAGTGAGAACCTCCATCAGTCATAAGATATCTAGGCACACCAAACCTAGGGAAAATAACCTCTTTAAGAATTTTCAAAGAGGTCTCACCATCATCACTTTTTGTAGGTATAGCTTCTACCCATTTAGTAACATAATCAACATCAACAAGAATATGAGTGGAACCATTCAAAAAAGGAAACGGATCAATAAAGTCAAATCCCCAACAATCAAAAGGTTCAATAACAAGAGAATAACTCATAGGCATTTCATTACGTCTAGAAATATTACCAACTCTTTGACATTCCTCACAAGATAAAACAAATTTACGTGCATCTTTAAAGAGAGTATGCCAATAGAAACCTGATTGTAGAACCTTTTGTGCGGTTCTATCTCTAGCGTAATGTCCTCCATAAGCACTACCATGGAACGTTGTCAATATTTCTCGTTGTTCATGATCTGGAACACATCTTCGCATAATACCATCTACTCCTTATTTATATAAGTGTGGGTCATCCCAAAAATAATGCCTCAAATTATAAAATAATTGTCTTATTTGTTGAGATGTAAATTTTGGAGGCAAATACTTGGAAACAATAAAGTTAGCATAATCTGCATACCATGGACTATCTTGGGAGTTTACCTTTATTGCAACCAACTGTTCATTTGGAAAACTATCATTAACATGAATAGGGACATAAGCAATGTTTTCCAATCTTTACAAGTTAAGAGCAACATGATTTTCAGCACCCTTCGTATCCACAATATGAAAATCAAACTCTTGTAAAAGCAGCACCCATCTAATAAGCCTATGCTTACCATCTTTGTTTTCCATAAGGTATCTAATAGCAGCATGATCAGTGTGAATAGTTACTTTTGAATCAACAATATAAGGTCTAAACTTATCACAAGCAAAAACTACAGCTAAGAATTCTTTTTTAGTGGTAGCATAATTCTTTTGAGCAGCATGAAGAGTCTTACTAGCATAAAGAATAACATTCAATTTCTTGTCTACTCGTTGTCCAACAACAACACCTACAACAAAATCACTAGCGTCACACATAATTTCAAAAGGTAAATTCCAATCAGGTGGTTGAACAATAGGAGCAGTCGTTAAAGCCTCCTTTAAAGTTTCAAAATCTTCCTTGCAATCATCTTCAAAAACAAAAGGTACATCTTTTTGAAGAATATAAGTAAGAGGCTTTGGTATTTTAGAAAAATCTTTAATAAACCTCCTATAAAAACCAGCATGACCAACAACACTACGAATACCTTTAACATAACTGGGAGAGGACATTTTGTCTGGTGCTTCCACTTTAGCTCTATCAACTTCAATACCTCTTCAGAAATTTTATGCCGAAGAACAATTCCTTCATTCACCATAAAGTGGCATTTCTCCCAATTAAGAACAAGATTATTTTTCTCACATCTGTGCAAAACTTTATCAAGGTTGTGCAAGAAATTATCAAAAGAATTTCCATAGATGGACAAATCGTCCATGAATACTTCCACAATTTCATCATAAAAACCATGGAAAATTGTAGACATGCATCTTTGAAACGGAGTAGGAGCATTATACAAACCAAAAGGCATACGTCTATAAGCATAAGTTCCATAGTGACAAGTAAAAGTTGTTTTCTCTTGATCTTTTGCCCTAACAGCAATTTGAGAAAACCTAGAATAACCATCAAGAAAGCAAAAATGAGTTTTCTTAGACAACCTCTCTAGCATTTGATCAATAAAGGGTAAAGGATAATGATCTTTCTTAGTAACTTTATTAACCTTTCTACAATAAATGCACATTCTATAACCAACTACTAGTCTTTGAAGAATAAGCTCATTATTTTCATTAGGCAAAAGAGTCATTCCTCCCTTATTAGGGACACAATGCACAGGGCTCACCCATCTACTATCAGCAATATGATATATAATACCAACATCTAGGAGTTTTAATACCTCATTCCTTACCACTTCCTTCATCTTAGGAATGAAAAAACGTTGATCTTCAACTACTGGCTTTGCATCAGGTTCAATACTAATAACATGCTGGCATATAGAGGGAGAAACCCCTTTCAAATCATCAAGAGTATATCCAATAGCTCCATGGTGTTTCTTCAATATTCCCAGTAATCTTTCCTCTCTTCACCTAAAAGTTTAGAACTAATAATAACAAGATATATGTTCTTATCATCAATATAAGCATATTTGATATCATCAAGTAAAGGTTTTTTAATCGAAAACATGATCCTCTTTGGGTGGTAATGTGGTACCCAAATCTTCCACAGGTAAATTATGTTTTAGTATCACTAGTTGACGAAGAAGAATATCGTCAATATCATTTCTTTCTTCCATAAAGACCTCACTTTCATGGTACTCCATATATTGTTGCAAAGCATTGTTAGGATCAAGGGAAATAGAGGCAAGTTGTTCAACTCTAAAATTCTCATTGGGCAGTTTAGATTCATAAGGAGCTCTAGTAAATTTGGAGAAATTAATCTCATAAGATTTTCCATCAAATTTAGTCAATATTTTCCCTTTATTAGAATCTATAATAGCACCACAAGTGTTCAAGAAAGGTCTACCAAAATAATAGGAAAAGTTTTACTAGCAGCCTTAACCAGCACTATAAAATAACTAGATATTTAGTTTTACCACATAAAACTTGCACATACCTAACAATACAAATTGGAAAGAAAATTTCTATATTAGCAAGCACAATAATCACATTAATATCTTCAAGTTCACACGAACCAATTTTATGCATGATTTATTTATAAAGCTCATAAGGAATAGGACTAGAACTTGCACCAATATCACACAAACCATAATAGCAGTGATAACCAATATTAACAGAAAGCACATGAAAACTAGTTTTCATAGGTCTATTTGGATGTGAGATAATATTAGAAGCATCCCCACAGAAGACAATATGTTCATCCTCTACATTCCCACAAACAAGGTCTTTTACTATTGCTACTGTAACATCCCAGTGTTTGGGAGGTTATAAGGATCTAAATTTAATATGTGCATCTGCAAAGCATGCATCTAAAAGTACGGGAAATTTTGGCGCGAAAGTTTAAATAGAGCAAAGTGACCAAAGTTTCACTTGACATGATGAAATAGGTCTAGTTCATCTAGTCAGGAGTACATTTGGAGTGATCTTTATAACATAGCATCTCTACAAAACCCCAATCATCTGGTTACACAAACCATCATTGGATGTGACCAATAAAAATTCTCAACAACCTTAACCACAAGTCTTCAAGAGACTTGGGATAACTCACTAGGTATCTAGAACTCAAAGAGGGGTGCGTATCCAAATCACATATCTGATGATCATACTTCCACCAATAAGTAATACACAATTGAACCATCTCATCAACAGAGGTGTTATGTCCTCTCAAGCAATAACTCTTAAGTTATAAACCATCCACTCAACATCTTTCTAAATTATTTCGTAACTACTAAGTGAACCTTCACAAGTAAATAACAAAGGTTTAATAGAAAATAAATGATAACCATAATTCTTAACTTAAAATCCACATGTGGGAAATGATATAATAATTATATTAACACATTTATCGAATATGTACATATATCATCAACTAGAAAAGAAGTACCAAAAAGAAGAAATAAATCTTCTTAAACTACTGTTAAAACTTGATCATCACATATGATATTCCCAAACCTCTAAATCTGCATTAAGAATGACAAAGGTCATTGAGAGAAGAATATAAAGTGACAACATGACACCTGAGAAAAACAACTATCAATTATGACATAAGTCATTAAACCCCAATAACCTTTATATGCTCATTGTCTCATCCATCTTATACAAGTGATCATATGAAATCTCAACACATCAATGAACCATTTGATCAATTACTATTAAGTCATCATTCGATAAGTATTCCACATCTCTACTCAAATTCAATAATTCCACAACTAAAGTATCTCTGAATACAACTAATGAATAATAACAAGTTATAAGCTCTAATTAAACCAATCATGTATGATATAAGAACATATCTTATGGGAAACAGAAATAACAAGTATATTGAAGAAGAAAAGCTTAACTAAGTCTTAATCAAGATCTTTCTACCTTGTCTAGATGATCTTGTTTTCCAATCTTCTCTAAGACATTCTGCAAGAGAAGCAACTCACAAGAAAGGAGGAACTAGCAAAGGAAGATCTTCAAGAAGATTATTTAGAGTGTTCTAGAAGTTCTACTCCAATCTACTATAAGGGTATTTGGAAACTCTTATATCTTGATTTGATCTTATCAACTCCTTTTTGAAATAGTGTGATATTCCAATGTTAGTGATATAGAGAAGTAGTTTGGTAACAAGTTGTATACCTTGTTAACAAAACACTTTTGTATATTCAAACAATTGAGTGTCATACATAAACAAAGAAAAGATTGAGTTACATAGTACATCTCAGCCTATTGTATATGAGAAGTAATTTGGAGGCAAGACTAGCTACGTTGGTAACAAATTCTTCTTATATGCATAGGGTAACTTGATGTCATTAAATAAACTCACATTCTTTTATAATCATCTAAGTAAAATCGTTGCTTGGAGTAATTGGATGTTTTCACCACAATGGTGAGACAGTTGAGGTTGGAAACCAAGAGAGGAACCTACCTGAAATGGACAAAGGTGATAACAAAAGACAAGTGGCAACTAAAGAGAAGACCATCAAGCAACAGAAGACCACAAGAAACAACACTGCTTCAAGAAGGGATCATAAGAAATTATTCAGTGAATCATTAGGTATTATTAGAGAACATATAATCTCTATTCCTTGTCAAGCTCATCAGAGATGAGAAACTCATAATAATATCTTTAATGAAACAATTATCAAGTATAAAATAATAACCAGCCATTTGATCCACATGTCTTGAGATGTGGAGGTTAATGGTAACAAGCTTAATACCTTGTTTCCCAAATCCTTTTCATAGATAAGATTAACAGACGATAACAAAAATTCATCTACACATAACCATGTAGATGATTAAATGATCTAAAACAAACATGGGATACTATCCATATTGGAATCTATGTGGAAAACAAACAAATGAGACTCCCAAAGCGACTCAAGTTTCCACTTGATCAAGTACTAAAAACAACAACCTTACTTACACACACCTAAATAAAAATGTCAACCAAACTTGCTAAGAGATTCAAACAGGAGAATAACAAAGTTACATAAAAGAAAAACAAGTTCTTTCACTCATTAAAAATCATTTGGTGTGACATTGAATAAAATTTCATAATAAATGATTTTCATAGTAGTGTATAAAAACAATACCTCATAGTGATACCAAATTACTGTCTATAAGGAATTGTATTCACTATGATTCCCTTACAACACATCACTTGGGAACCATACATGTGTTGTGTAAATATAAGAAACATGCCTAAAATAAATTTTTTGACATTTAATAAATTAAATAGAGTGAAAACAATAAAATCACTTAATCTAGCAACCTAAATAAAGAATAAAAAATTGCTCGAATTCACCAAAAAAAAACATGGTGACATTGTAAATTTGATGGGATTTCCAAATATAATTTTTAATAATTTTTCTGTTTACAAGAAGACCCTGAAAACAAGGTTTTGTTCTCAGTTTTAAAGACAAAAGGACCTCTTAGTAAAACTTAATTCATTCCAGGGGGTTATGGGGAAAAGTTCCGTTTTGTCTTCCTCCAGGCCGGCTGTGGACGTGTCGACGCCGCCGCCGATGCATGGCCACCTCCTGCTCGCGGTCCTCACGCGCGGATAAGAGCTAGGAGGGGAGCCGTGACCCTCATCCTCACTCTCTCTTCTCCCTCGCACTCTCTCTCTCTCTGTATGTCCCACGGAAGAGCACCAAACCCTAACCCTAACCCATACGGACGCCGGCCATCGCCGTCGACTCCATCCTTCCCAGAGCAAGTCGAGACCACTGGGAGAACCGGCATGCTTCCCTTCACCTGCCCACCGAGCGTCGTTTGCTAGGAAGCCCAGAACCATACGAATCGACCATCTCCTTCATCTCCATCCGCCGCGGGGAAGAGCTCGCCGCCGGTGATTGGGACCTCACCGAGCTTCACCGACACCTCCACGAGCTTCAGGGTGAGAAGGGGAACCTTGGGGTGCCTTTATTTTTTGCATTGGGTCGACGGACGCGTGCTGTCTCCGTTGGCCGAGCCGCGCCGTCACGCCATTGCTCACCGCCGGTGACTCCGGTGACCAATTGGTCCCTAGCGCCGCTCCTTCGCATCGCCTTGACCTCCTAGAGCTTGTAGAGTGCACCAATCGAGCTAGTTTTGGCATCATCGCGCGATTTCAGATCATCTGTGAGGAATCAAGATCGTGTGATGTCATTGTGACATCACAGTGATGTCATTAACTCTTTTCTTTATTTTTTTGATTAAAAACAGAATATGACAGGTGGGACCCACCTGTCAATTTAAAATTGGCAGAAAATCAATAAAATTAATAAACCAATAACTTTAATTTTGTTTATCAGAAAAATATGAAATAAATATATAAATGTTTAGAAAAATACAATCTAAATGTTTATCAACTTTTTAAAAATGTTTAATAAACTTGAAAATTAAATATTTTCTTTAATTGAATCAAATCATTTAAAATTGAGAAAAATAATAAATAATTCATAAAATCATAAAAATACAAGTTATATACCAAAATTCTCCAAATGACAAATGCAATCCACTTATGATGTTTTAAAACACATTTGACCAAGTTTTCATGTGTGCAATGTTTTGCCTAGTCATTTAATTCATTTAAAATTAATAAATTAATAGCTTATTCAAACATTTTCAGAAAACATCAGTTAATATACCAAATTAAAGAGAACAACATTTCCAAATCAAATATGTCAATTTTATAAAACATTTTATTTAACCTCTAAACTTGTTTTTTATAAGTGTACTGAAATTCTATAATGTTCTATTATAACCAGAAACTATTACCACAACATTATTTTCTTTATTAATAAAAACCCCATGTTTTCACAACTACTAAACCTAGTATAACTACTCATTAGCAAGTATGTGATGATGGAGTTAGTGTATTAGTTCCTAATTTTCAAATAAACTTGATGTCCTTAGCTCTACACTTTTGAACATAAAACCAAACCTCTTTATTACCTTTTTAATTATTGTTTTCCATATGATATTGTTTTCTCGTTTAATCATGTGACAACCATTTGTAACCCAAACATAATAACAATTGTTTATAAGTAAAAGTGAAACACATTTAAGTCTAAAAGAAGTAATAACCACATCACCCAAATAATGAAACATTTCACCCAAAACCTGTGTAAATACGTTATCGTGTCAAACGTGGCTTACACTTGTAAGCTGGGGTATTTTCCAGGGTGTTTCACGATGCATCTCATTACTATGCATATATCATCTTGCCAATGTTTTCTGTAGTCCTTACCGGGACTACTTTGCTATCTTTCAGCTATCTGGATTATTATTGTTATTTCAATCTCAGGCAAGTTCATCACTTGCTCATATCCTTTGCAGTATTTCATAACGAACTATTTGCAAAAACCCTATCGTATTATCACCTACTCTCAAAAGAATGCATGATCCTATTTTTATAATAATATGACTAATTGAATGACTACCCGAGTGGTAGTGTTCTGTTTGGTGGGCGGATGGGACCATGGTAAGATGAATAGGTCAAAGGAAGGTTCCATCTGCATGCGAAAGTATTACCTAGGATTAATCACAACTACCGTCAGGATTCTTGCGCCGTAAATTCGCGTTAACCATGGGTCTTCTATGGGGGGAGTGAAGGGGAACGTAGCATAGAAAACAAAAATTTTCCTACACGCGATAAACCCAAATGGCCAAGATCTAATCTATGAGATGAAAGGCAACGGGGTGAAAGAGAGTCTTGAGATAACATACCCTCGAAGACTCAAAGTGGTACGAGAAAAGATCTCGTGGTTGGCGTAGTCGTTCTCACGCCGATCCCGAGCGAGAAGAAGAGCACCGCAATCCGGCGGCACCTCCGTAATCGGTCACACGTTCAGCTCGATGAAGACTTCCGTTCCCTCGTTCCAGCGGGTTGCGGAAGTGGAAGATCCCTCCGGAATTCCAGCAGCACGACGGCGTGGTGGTGGTGAAGAATCCCACGGTCAGGGCTTCGCCAAGCCGGAGACCATGGAATGGAGCAGCGGATGGAAGGGAAAATGTGTGAGCAAGTGTGTGTGGAAGAGAGAGCCCTCACCCTCCTTTTATAGGGGAGGGGGAGGCAGCCCAAAGGGGGGGTGCGGCCAGCCATGGGTGCCCCCACCCCTTCCTCTCTTCATGTGAGTGGAAGCTCCACTCAAACCCACTCAAATTTCCCTTAATTTCCCACTTGGAAAATCCAAAGGTTTTTCTTTAATAAATAAATAAAACATTTTTATTTCTTTATTTATATTTGTTAATTCCATTAACAAACATTTGCATGCAGCACCTCGAACCATTTGTTAATTCTATTAACAACCGTTCGACGAAAAACCCCTTGAACTATTTCAATTTTCCCCGAAACTATTCCGGAGCTGCCCAAAATATTCTTCGGTATTCCGTATCTTCTCTAAACGCTTCATCGAACCTTAAGTGTGTCTCCCTACGGTTCGTGAATATTATAGACATGATCGAGACTCCTCTCCGATCAATAATCAACAGCGGGGTCTGGAAAACCGTGATGACTCCTATATATTCAACGATGACTCTCGTGATCGTGTGAACCTTTCAACGTCGTAACGATTTCCCTTTGTCTCGCGATATATTACTTGTCCGAGATCCGATCATCGGTATCCACTATACTTTGTTCGATCTCGTTATCCGACAAGTACTCTTTTCTCGTTCCCGTGATATAACATCCTAGTGATCAAATCACTTGCTTGCAAGCGGTGTTGATGTGATATCACCGAGAGGGCCCTGAGTATATCTATCCGTCATATTGGATGGACAAATCCCATTCTCGATCCATGAGCTTCAACCAATACTTTTCGAATATCCAATGCCACCTTTATAGTCACCCTTTTACGGTGTGATGTTTGATGTCATCAAAGTATTCTTTCGGTATTAGTGATTAACATGATCTCATGGTCTAAGGAATAATGTTACTCCGAATGTAAGACATAACAACAAAACTAAATGACTTGATCGTATTGTTATACTTAGTTTAGGGTTTAAGTTCATCATGTCATTCTCCTAATGACATGACCCCGTTATCAACAACATCCAATGTTCATGATCAGGAAACCTTGATCATCTGTTTAATCAACGGGCTAGTTAAAAGAGAGGCTTCACTAGGAACATTGGTTTGTTTATTAATCACACATGTATCAACGTTTCCGGTTAATACAATTCTAGCATGAGAAATAAACATCTATCACAAACAAGGAATAACATAATAAACACTTTATTATTGCCTCTCGGGCATATTCCCTTCAGTCTCCCACTTGCACTAGGGGCAATAATCTATATTACATAGTGATGAATCTAACACCCATGGAGTTCTGGTGTTGATCATGTTTTGTCCTTGAGAGAGTTTTAGTCAACGGATCTGCCACATTCAGATCCGTATGTACTTTGCAAATCTTCACATCACCATCTGCGACATGCTCACGGATGGAGTGAAAACGACGCTTGATATGCTTGGAATTCTTGTGAGACCTTGGTTCCTTAGCATTGGCTATGGCACCATTGTTGTCACAATAGACAACCATTGGATCCAACGCACTTGGAACCACGCCTAGTTCGGATATGAACTCCTTCATCCAAACTGCTTCCTGTGTTGCCTCCGAGGCAGCAACATATTCCGCTTCTGTTGATGATCCCGCCACCACGGATTGCTTGGAACTCCTCCAGCTTACAGCTCCTCCATTCATAATAAATACGTACCCGGACTGAGACTTAGAGTCATCCGGATCAGTGTCGAAGCTAGCATCGACGTAACATCTTGCGACGAGCTCTTCTTCACCGCCATATACGAGAAACATGTCCTTAGTTCTTCTTAAGTACTTTAGGATATTCTTGACCGCAGTCCAGTGTTCCAAACCTGGATTGGATTGGTACCTACTAGTCAAACTAATAGCATGTGCCACATCCGGTCTTGTACATAGCATAGCATACATGATAGAACCTATGGCTGAAGCATAGGGAGTCTTATCCATCTTTTCTCTATCTTCTGCTGTAGCTGGACATTGAGTCTTACTCAACGTCTTGCCTTGCAACATAGGTAGGAACCCTTTCCTACTATCTTCCATTCTGAACTTCTTCAAAATCTTGTCAAGGTATGTACTTTGCGAAAGTCCAATTAAGCGTCTTGATCTATCCCTGTAGATTTTGATGCCCAATATATAAGCTGCTTCACCGAGGTCTTTCATCGAAAAACTATTGTTCAAATAACCTTTTACGCTTTCTAAAAGTTCTATATCATTTCCAATCAACAATATGTCATCCACATATAGTACCAGAAATGCTACAGAGCTCCCACTCACTTTCTTGTAAATACAAGCTTCTCCGTATGTTTGGACAAATCCAAAACCTTTGATCACCTTATCAAAACGGAGGTTCCAACTTCGGGATGCTTGCTTCAGTCCATAAATGGAACGTTGAAGCTTACACACCTTGTCAGCATCCTTAGGATCAACAAAACCTTTGGGTTGCATCATATACAACTCTTCCTCAATGTCACCATTAAGGAACGCCGTTTTGACATCCATCTGCCATATTTCATAATCGAAAAATGCAGCAACTGCTAACATAATCCTAACTGACTTAAGCATCGCTACTGGTGAGAAAGTCTCATCATAGTCAACTCCTTGAATTTGTCGGAAACCTTTTGCGACAAGTCGAGCTTTATAGACGGTCACATTACCATCAGCATCAGTTTTCTTTTTAAAGATCCATTTGTTCTCAACGGCCTTGCGGTCATTGGGTAAATCCACCAAAGTCCAAACTTGGTTTTCGTACATGGATCCTATTTCGGATTTCATGGCTTCAAGCCATTTGTTGGAATCTGGGCTCATCATCGCTTCCTCATATGTCGCAGGGTCATCACCTCCATCTACCATGAAGTTTAATACGGGATCTCCGTATAGTTCAGGAGCTGCACGCTCCCTAGTTGACCTGCGAGGTGCGGTAGTTTCCTCTATTGGAGTTTCATGATCTTGATCATTAACTCTCTCTTCATCTGACGGGGTCGGCCCCGGAACAACTTCCGGTGCTGCGCTACTCGCCATTCCAAGAAGAGAAGGTTCAATAACCTCGTCGAGTTCTACCTTCCTACTATTCACACCTTTCGAGAGAAACTCCTTCTCCAAAAAGGATCCATTCTTGGCAACAAAAATCTTGCCTTCGGATCTGTGATAGAAGGTGTACCCTATTGTTTCTTTAGGGTATCCTATGAAGACGCATTTTTCCGCTTTGGGTTCGAGTTTATCAGGTTGAAGCTTCTTCACATAAACATCGCATCCCCAAACTTTTAGAAATGACAGCTTAGGTTTGTTTCCAAACCATAATTCATACGGTGTCGTTTCAACGGATTTAGATGGTGCCCTATTTAAAGTGAATGCAGCGGTCTCTAGTGCATAACCCCAAAACGACAGTGGCAAATCTGTAAGAGACATCATAGACCGAACCATATCTAATAAAGTACGATTACGACGTTCGGAAACACCATTTCGCTGTGGTGTTCCGGCAGGTGTGAGTTGTGAAACTATTCCACATTGTTTCATATGCATGCCAAACTCGTAACTTAGATATTCACCTCCACGATCAGATCGTAGAAATTTAATCTTTCTGTTACGATGATTTTCAACTTCACACTGAAATTCTTTGAACTTTTCAAACGTTTCAGATTTGTGTTTCATTAAGTAAATATACCCATATCTACTCAAATCATCTGTGAAAGTGACAAAATAACGATATCCACCGCGCGCCGATACACTCATTGGTCCACATACATCAGTATGTATGATTTCCAGTAAGTCTGTCGCCCGTTCCATAGATCCAGAAAACGGGGTTCTAGTCATCTTGCCCATAAGGCATGGTTCACATGTTTCAAATGATTCATAATCAAGTGATTCTAAGAGTCCATCAGAATGGAGCTTCTTCATGCGTTTAACACCAATATGACCTAAGCGGCAATGCCACAAATAAGTAGCAATATCATCATTTAACTTAATTCTTTTGGCATTCACATTATGAATATGTGTATCAACATTATCAAGATTCAAAAGAAATAAACCATTCTTCTCAGGTGCATGACCATAAAAGATATTATTCATATAAATCGAACAACCATTGTTCTCGGACTTAAAGGAATAACCGTCCCACATTAAGCAAGATCCAGAAACGATATTCATGCTTAATGCGGGCACCAAATAACATTTATTGAGGTTTATAACTAATCCCGATGGTAGACGTAGAGGTAGCGTCCCGACGGCGATCACATCAACTCTTGATCCATTGCCGACGCGCATCGTCACCTCATCCTTTGCTAGTGGTCGCTTGTTCTGCAGCTCCTGTTTCGAGTTACATATGTGAGCAACCGAACCAGTATCGAATACCCAGGTGCTACTGCGAGTACTAGTAAGGTACACATCAATAACAAGTATATCATATATACCTTTGTTCACTTTGCCGGCCTTCTTATCTGCCAGATACTTGGGGCAATTGCGCTTCCAGTGGCCAGTACCCTTGCAATAGAAACACTCAGTCTCAGACTTAGGGCCATGCCTGTTTCTCTTCTCAGCAGTAGCAACAGATTTGCCACCCTTCTTGAAGTTTACCCTTGGCTTGCCTTTCTTGCCTTTCTTGAAACTAGTGGTCTTATTGATCATCAACACTTGATGTTCTTTCTTGATCTCCACTTCAGCAGTTTTAAGCATCGAGAGAAGCTCAGGAAGAGACTTCTTCATGCTCTGCATATTATAGTTCATCACGAAGTTCTTGTAACTAGGTGGCAGAGATTGGAGAACACGATGTATCCCTAGCTCAATGGGAATCGATATTCCCAAGGCTATGAGCTTATCAGCGTACGCAGACATTTTGAGTACGTGCTCACTAACGGAGCTGTTCTCTTCCATCATGCAGCTAAAGAACTTTTCTGAAGCGTCATAACTCTCAACTGCGGCATGGGTATCGAAAATCATTTTCAATTCTCCCATTGTGGCATAAGCAGTGCTGTTCTCGAAACGTTTTCGCAGCTCTGGCTCTAATCCATAGAGGATGCCGCAGTGAACTATACTGTGGTCTTCTTGTTGAGTCAGATAAACATTTTTATCCTCATCAGAAGCATCATCAGCGGGTTGGTCACCTAGAGGTGCATCAAGCACATAGAGCTTCTTGCAAGCGGTGAGGAGAATCCTCAGGTTAAGTGCCCAGTTGGTAAAGTTGCTACCATTGTTCGCTAATTTCTCTTTCTCCATGAACATATTGAAATTGAAGGTAGGTGGTGCCATGATCTACAACATATTTGCAAAGACCATTTAGACTATGTTTATGATAAATTAAGTTCAAGTTAATTCTAAAATTATCCCATGAACTCCCACTCAAAAACAACATCCCTCTTAGTTGTCTTTAGTGATTACACGAACCAAATTCACTACACCGAAACCGATCATCACGTGAGACGGTGTAGTTGCAAAGGCGAACATCAACATGTTCATCATATCATTCATATGACTCATGCTTTACCTTTCGGTTACGTGTTCCGAGGCCATGTCTGTACATGCTAGGCTCGCCAAGTAGAACCATTGTATTGCATGTGTTTCAAGGCCATGTCTGTACATGCTAGGCTTGAAAACACCCGTTGTATGCGAACGTTGAGTCTATCACACCCGATCATCACGTGGTGTCTCGAAACGACGAACTTTCTTAACGGTGCATACTTAAGGAAGAACACATTATTATCTTGATATTAAGTGAGAGGGATCATCTTATAATGCTACCGTCGCGATCTAAGCAAAATAAGATGCATAAAAGGATAAACATCACATGCATGGATAATGTGATATGATATGGTCCTTCTTGCACTTGATCTCCATCTTGTGCATCATGGTATGATCTCCATCATCCTACCGGCGTGGCACCAAGGTCCGTGGCACCTCCATCTTGATTGTCCATTACAACATATCACATGGATATGACATACAGCACGCAGGCCATAAAATAAGACAACCATATGGCTCCAGCCGGTATGTCAATAATTTACAAAAGATATCATCTCATACATAACGTTTGTAACATTGACCATATCACATCACATGCCCTGCAAAAACAAGTTAGACGCCTCTAATTTATTTTTGCATATTTTACGTGGCTTTGGGCTTACGAGGATAGAACCGTTCATATCTACGTACAAAAAAACCACAACGTTGATAAAATATATTTTTGAACAACCCTTTGTAGATTAGATCTTAACTATAGTAGGAGAAACCGACACCCGCAAGCCACTTATGCAATTCAAGTTGCATGTCAGTTGTGGAACAAGTCTCATGTACGTGGACATGTAAAGTTAGTCCGGGCCGCTTCATCCTACTATGCCACTAAGATCATAAAATACTCAAAGAGACAAAAACATGATCATCAACGCCCACATACTCCTATGTGTTCTACCCGTACAATTCATCTACGCATAAACTTGGCTCTGATACCACTGAAGGGGAACGTAGCATAGAAAACAAAAATTTTCCTACACGCGATAAACCCAAATGGCCAAGATCTAATCTATGAGATGAAAGGCAACGGGGTGAAAGAGAGTCTTGAGATAACATACCCTCGAAGACTCAAAGTGGTACGAGAAAAGATCTCGTGGTTGGCGTAGTCGTTCTCACGCCGATCCCGAGCGAGAAGAAGAGCACCGCAATCCGGCGGCACCTCCGTAATCGGTCACACGTTCAGCTCGATGAAGACTTCCGTTCCCTCGTTCCAGCGGGTTGCGGAAGTGGAAGATCCCTCCGGAATTCCAGCAGCACGACGGCGTGGTGGTGGTGAAGAATCCCACGGTCAGGGCTTCGCCAAGCCGGAGACCATGGAATGGAGCAGCGGATGGAAGGGAAAATGTGTGAGCAAGTGTGTGTGGAAGAGAGAGCCCTCACCCTCCTTTTATAGGGGAGGGGGAGGCAGCCCAAAGGGGGGGTGCGGCCAGCCATGGGTGCCCCCACCCCTTCCTCTCTTCATGTGAGTGGAAGCTCCACTCAAACCCACTCAAATTTCCCTTAATTTCCCACTTGGAAAATCCAAAGGTTTTTCTTTAATAAATAAATAAAACATTTTTATTTCTTTATTTATATTTGTTAATTCCATTAACAAACATTTGCATGCAGCACCTCGAACCATTTGTTAATTGTATTAACAACCGTTCGACGAAAAACCCCTTGAACTATTTCAATTTTCCCCGAAACTATTCCGGAGCTGCCCAAAATATTCTTCGGTATTCCGTATCTTCTCTAAACGCTTCATCGAACCTTAAGTGTGTCTCCCTACGGTTCGTGAATATTATAGACATGATCGAGACTCCTCTCCGATCAATAATCAACAGCGGGGTCTGGAAAACCGTGATGACTCCTATATATTCAACGATGACTCTCGTGATCGTGTGAACCTTTCAACGTCGTAACGATTTCCCTTTGTCTCGCGATATATTACTTGTCCGAGATCCGATCATCGGTATCCACTATACTTTGTTCGATCTCGTTATCCGACAAGTACTCTTTTCTCGTTCCCGTGATATAACATCCTAGTGATCAAATCACTTGCTTGCAAGCGGTGTTGATGTGATATCACCGAGAGGGCCCTGAGTATATCTATCCGTCATATTGGATGGACAAATCCCATTCTCGATCCATGAGCTTCAACCAATACTTTTCGAATATCCAATGCCACCTTTATAGTCACCCTTTTACGGTGTGATGTTTGATGTCATCAAAGTATTCTTTCGGTATTAGTGATTAACATGATCTCATGGTCTAAGGAATAATGTTACTCCGAATGTAAGACATAACAACAAAACTAAATGACTTGATCGTATTGTTATACTTAGTTTAGGGTTTAAGTTCATCATGTCATTCTCCTAATGACATGACCCCGTTATCAACAACATCCAATGTTCATGATCAGGAAACCTTGATCATCTGTTTAATCAACGGGCTAGTTAAAAGAGAGGCTTCACTAGGAACGTTGGTTTGTTTATTAATCACACATGTATCAACGTTTCCGGTTAATACAATTCTAGCATGAGAAATAAACATCTATCACAAACAAGGAATAACATAATAAACACTTTATTATTGCCTCTCGGGCATATTCCCTTCAGGGAGTAAGTCAACTGTGATCTTCTCTCGTTCGCATGTCAACGGACTGCCAGAGACGTACGCTGTAGGTCTTGCGGGACTACATGCACATGGGTGGGAGCCCTTACGTCCCACGGACTCTGTGGGTCTATGAGTGTCTTCCAGGGGCGCATAGATCTCCATCGTCAGGGGTGGAATCAGGCGTTCAACCTGCTAGCAGAAATGGGTGGGCATGCGTTGTGCGGAGAAGCACGGTTTGGCTTGGACCAACAACCGGGCCCCACACCTGAGTGGGAGTGGACAGGAATGTAAACATGGTTGTGCAACATGGTCTTGGTCGTCCATGGGTAAAGTAACACACCTCTGCAGAGTGTAAAAGGATGTGTCATGTTACCCCCTGTTCCGGGAAGAAGCTGCGAACGCCGCAGGAAAGGCAATTCCATGAAGTTCTAGCCCTGTGAAGATCTAGCGAGCATAGTTTTCAGAATTAAAAGCAACCTCTTGAAGAAAGTTTTACAAAACCTTGCATTAGCTTATGACTCTTTCGAGTCTAAAGCTGTAGCTAGTGCATCAAACCACCCAATATAGATCATGAACTTGCTGAGTAACGCTCGTTACTCATTCGTTCCCGTTTGACCCACTGCTTAGAGTTGAATCCCTACAGAAGTCGTCATCGTGAAGCCATCTCTACCTCATGAAGCTAGGTGGAGTGATCTACTACTTAGTCGGTAAAGCATCTTCATCAACAACGCTGGTGGAGAAGCTATCAAGGTGTAGGTGGAGACCATTCTTGGACTTAGCAGTTAAAAGCCATAGATTAGGGCTGACATCAGCCATAGTGGATTAGTTCTGAGCTAGAGTTATTCTCGAGCTTGGAGCTTTGAATGGATTCTTCTGATGTTTCATTTGCATGAGATCTTCTTGATTCATCAAGGAGATTCTCGAGATTTTGTAATGAAGTTTGTATCCTATAGTTTTGCTTGGACCCGCTGTGTTTCTGTTGTACCACTCTGAGAGATGTAATATTCACGGATAAGTCCTTCTGTGAGTATTATGTCACCGACTTGCGCACTACACATGAAGTGGTGTGCTGGGCCACCACAGCTACTGACGGTTCAACATTTAATTTTTCATCAGGTTCAGATGTCATTATACTCTTGTTAACCACACTAGCTACAATAGTGTTCTTTTACCTTAGCAGGGAAAGGCATTTTCTCAATACAAGGCTCGGGCACAGCAGGATTAACAGCATGCACTTCTATATTTCTAGCAGGAACAATATCTTTATAAGGTTCATGATACTTTCTCAACTCCCTTTTGGGAATATCAAGAAAGGAATCAAATACTTTAAGTCACTTTGCAAAAAAATTGAGAATGAAGACCACAAACAGCACTAACATTATAGAAATCATCAGTTCCCATAAAAGCTTTAATGCATTCATAATCATAATTTATACCTCACTTTGTACATTTGTCATTCTCCCATCCTTCAGTTTTTTCTTGAATACAGTTAATAATATCCCATTTAGCTTCTTCCTTCATACGTGTGAATGATCCAGAACAAGAAACATCCAATAAATCCTTATCATGAACAGAAAGCCTTGCATAAAAATTATTGATAACAATATTACTCGGGAGCTCGTGAACGGGACATTTAAGCATTAAGAACTTAATTCTCCCCCAAGCTTGGGCAATAATTTCTCCATCATGAGGACAAAAATTATATATATGATTTCGGTCTTTATGAATCTCACTGGGAGGATAAAATTTAGAATAAAAGAGAGGTACAATTTACTCCCATCCAATAGATTCACCATTCTTCGGCAATTTAAACCATTCAGTGGCTCTACATTTCAGCGAAAAAGAGAATAATTTCCTTTTAAATTGATCCATTGTAATACCTGCACACCTGAATAACTCGCATAATTAATGTATAAAGAGCAAATGATCCGATTCAGCGGCTCTACCTTTCAGCGACAATTCCATCTCCATAATAGAAGTTATCCAAAACACGTCCAAAAAATTTCATAGGTATTTTAAATGGATCCGATTCAGAAGACAACAGGTCACCTACTATCCTAGCAGTAATAGTAGTGTTACCCCTAAATAAAGAACCACATGGACTATCCACAGTGAAATAAAACATCAGACAAAAATAAAAACAGTAGTCACAATAAAAGTTTCTCTTACAAATTCCACTTACAAATATCGCTTCACTCCCCGGAACGGCGCCAGAAAATAGTCTTGATGACCCACAAGTATAGGGGTTGTATCGTAGTACTTTCGATAAATAAGAGTGTCGAACCCAACGAGGAGCAGACGGTGTTGACAAGCAGATTGGATAGAGGATTCAATGTAAACACTAGCAAACGGGTTTTTGGTGGTTTTCGATATAGCATATAAATAAAGTGCGAGTAAATAAGAGATAGTAAATATAATAGCAGCGAGTGACCCAATCCTTTTGAGAGGAAAGGGCCAGCCAGTTGTATTACATATGATTACCAAACGTTCTCGAGGACACATGGGAATTTCCTCAAGCGCTTTCATTTCATACAGTTGATTAATATTTATTGTTTTGACAGTGTTGTGTGGGTGAACCAATGCTAATGCACCGCCCAACTAGGACTAATACATAATTGTGATTATACCCCTCCCAAGCATCCACAAATACAAGAAAGTAATTAAGATAAATCTAACCACAGCCTGAAAACTCTGGGATCCTACACTCCCTCGTGCATCGGTTTCCTAACGAGGGTTTAGGTGCTGTCACTCCGGCAACCCAACAATTAGTAGCCAAATACACAATGCATCCTCCTAGTCCCATAAAGGTGAAGTGTCATATAGTCGACGTTCACATGACACCACTAGAAGAATAACACCACAACTTAAATATCAAAGCACTAGATATTACTTGAACATAATTCCACTACTAACATCTTGACTTCTCCCATGTACTCAAGAACTAAACGAACTAATCACAAGACATCATATGGATCATAATTAGAGGTGATATAATGATGAATAACGATCTGGTCATAAAGTGCAAACACCGATAAATCTCACAAGCATCAACTACTAACAAGTAATCCACACCAGGACAGAGATATAGTGAAGAACAATGGTATAGAACCCTAATTTTTACAACGTGATGGAGATTTATGGTGATAGTGATGCTACTGGTGGTTATGAGGATGACGATGACGATCTTGATGATGCCCGGAGCGATGAAGGTGACGATGGCGATGATTTCTCCTCTCCGGGGAGGAATTTCCCCGGCAGATTTTCCCTGCTGGAGAGGTTTTCTCTCTCTGTTGTTTTCTGCCCCGAGGAGGCGGAGGAATATTTCCTCGGTGATCTTATAGGTCTTAGGGTTCCTTGGGGGTCAAGTACGCGGAAGGGCGCGACCAGAGGTGGGCTAGGGTGGCCACACCACTTGGAGGCGTGGCCGGGAGGGCGCCACCCCATGGTGTGGGCCCCTGGTGGACCCCCTCCGGCTCTCCTTCTGGCTAGCATCCTCCTCTGAACTTCTAAGACTCCTCCGGTATCCCCATCTGATCTTCTGAAATAGGGTGTCTTGACGGTGATTTTTTCCAGCAGATTCCTGCTCCCGGTGTTTATTCTCCATTAATTCCCGAACATGAAAAATAAGATGAAATAACATAAGTAATGCAACATAACATCAAATATATCAATGAATAACATAAAATAACAATATAAAATAGTTATGCAAAATGGATGTATCATGAGGTACCGATGGGGATGTAAACGGCTGATAAATGACGCCACAAAGGCCAATTTATTTGGATGCCTAATTCATTTTTATGAAACTAAGAAACATTTATTGAACAGTCGGAAAAATAAGTGGGTTCAAATGGGCTTAAACTGGACCCAGTTTTCATCCCTAGGTACCAGGTAATTCGATTGGGAAGGCAATTTGAAGTAAACAATTGCCAACGGTGTCAGCCACGTCATCATGCACCGCTCCATGAGAACCTTCACGTCGGAATGCAAGGAGTCGTGGCACCTAGAAGCATATGCACCCTGCGCTAGTATTACAATTTGGCCTCTTACCCCATATAGCATTTAATTCACGAGAAGCCACAAGGATGCTAGCTAGACCCGGCAACACGAGAAGGTGCAACTCGTGTTGGGGCTAGCCAACGATGAGAGGGGATCGCGACAAAGCTGCAAAGAGCTCACCATGACATGGGAAGCCAGTGCGATTACGACAAACACCGCCAGACCTCAAAGAACGTAGCATGCGCTATGGTGCCGTCCTTGTATGAATAACGTCAAATGCAGGCCGGCCCCGACATGTGTGGGCCCTGGTGCAAGACATAAAGAATGGGCCACTAGGGTGGTCATAGTGGGAAGTAGCATAGAGTATTAACATGGAAATGTTACTAGTCTATGCTAGTACCTCTAAAGTGGGAAATAACGTAAATGTAGTGTCGTTAACTTGTTTATCTATGAGTTAATAGACTTATAATATATTGCAATGCATCATGTTAAGATATTATGTTATCACAACTATCTCTCCTTATTAAAATTGTGTCACGTCATCTTTTCCCCCTAAATATGTGTGATGCTACCACCCACTATGAATAATCTTATACACAGTACTCCCTCCGTTACATACGTTTGGATCCTTTTTTAATTTTTGTTCTATTTAGAATAAAATTATTTTGTTCTTCTTTCTTTTTTTGATGCCTTATTTTCTCTATGATTTCTTTCATTATTTTCTTCTTTTTTAGATTCTTTTCGGTCTATATTAAGATATGTTTTTTTAATATTGATGATCTACTATGTTTCTCTTGTATTATGCTTTATGTCCCTCCACAGATTGTTTCTGTTGTGGATATGCTTTTTCCTCAGGCGCTATAATTCTTGTTCTGATTTTAGTCGTGATTTTCAAGTAGAACAAAAATAACTTATTTCATACATGATTTTTTTCTCACATCCTAGTTCTCTTGTTTATATGATTCATTCCTCGTGTGGTAAAGTCATTTGTCCAAACGGTCGTTGTTTTGTTCTAACCACCGTCAAATAATTGTTCCTCATGTACTTGGCATTTGTTCCTTGGGCGCTAAAGTTTTGCTCCTCGTGCAGATATGATATGTTCCTCGAATGCTATAATAATTGTTCCAACTGTAGTTGTCATTTTATTCCAATGGTCAAAAACTTTGTTCCTCGTGTACGTGATTTTGTTCTCACACCCTCTTATACATGTGATTCGTTCCTCAAGCGCTAAAATTATTTGTCCCAACATTTTGTTTCAACTAGTAAAATAATTGTTCCTTTTGTACTAGGATTTTTTCCTTGGATGCTAAATTGTTTCTCCTTGTGTAGACATGATTTGTTCGTCGACCGCTATAATTCTTGTTCCAACCGTAGGCGTGATTTTGTTCCAATTTAGTTTTGTTACCCCTATTGGTGAGGTTTGTTCCTAGACCATTAAAGTTTTTTTCCTCGTGAAGATGTGGCACGTTCTTGGGTGGTATAGCTCTTGTTCCATTTGTTGTGATTTTCATTCCAATTAGTCAACATAAATTGAACCCCGCGTAAATCAATTTCTCACCTTGCTTAGATGTGATTTGTTCCACATGAGCTACAATTTTTATCCAAATTATAGTCATGATTTTTTTCCTAGTTAGTCTAAAAATTTGTTCCTCCTATCCATGAGGTTTGTTCCTAGACCATTAATATTTAGTTCCTGGTGTAGATGTGATTCGTTCCTCGAGTGGTATAGCTCTTTTTACATCTCTTGTGATTTTTGTTCCAATCAGTCAATATAAATTGTGCCCCGTGTGCGTCATTTTTGTTCCTTACTTAGATATGATTGGTTCCACAGGAGCTTCAATTCTTATCCAAATTATAGTCATAATTTTGTGTTCTAGTTAGCCTAAAACTTTGTTCCTCCTATCGATGAGGTTTGTTCCTAGACAACTAAAGTTTTGATCCTCGTGTAGATGTGATTCGTTCCTTGGGTGGTATCTTGTTCCATATGTTTTTATTTTTGGTCCAATTAGTCAACATAAATTGTTTTCCGTGTACGTCATTTATTTCCCTTGCTTAGAAGTGATTTATTCCATAGGAGCTACAATTCTTATCCGAATTATAATCATGGTTTTTTGTTCAAGTTAGCCTAAAACTTTGTTCCTCCTATTTGCGAGGTTTGTTCCTAGACAATTAAAGTTTTGTTCCTCGTGTAGATGTGATTCATTCCTTTGGTGGTATATAGGTTTTGTTCCATATGTTGTGATTTTTGTTCTGATTAGTCAACACAAATTGTTCCCCATGTACTGTCATTCATGTGACTTGCTTAGATGTGATTTATTCCACAGGAGCTACAATTCTTATCTGAATTATACTCATGATATTTGTTCTTGTTAGTCTTAAACTTTGTACCTCCTATTGATGAGGTTTTTTCTTAGACCATTAAATTTTTGTTCCTCGTGTAGATGTGATTCGTTCCTTGGGTGGTATCACTCTTGTTCCATCTGTTGTGATTTTGTTCCAATTAGTCAACTTCCTCGTGTACGTCATTCATGTTCCTTGCTTAGATGTGATTTGTTCCATGGGAGATAAAATTCTTATCCAGATTATAGTCATACTATTTTTTTGTTCCAGTTAGCCTAAAACCGTGTTCTTCCTATTTATGAGGTTTTGTTCCTAGGCTATTAAAAGTTTGATCCTCATCTACATGCAGTTCATTCCATGGGTTCAACATTTTTTATCCCAACGAGAACTATGATGTGGTTCCAATTTGTCACTCGTATAAATCATTTTGTTCCCTACATTGATGTGATCCGTTCCTTCGGAGGTACAGATCTTGTCCAAATTGTAGTCATGATTTTTTTTTTCCAGTTACCTTAAATATTTGTTCCTCTTTATAATTGACTTTTGTTTCTCAACTAATAAATTTGTGTGTGTCCTATAGATATAATTCGTTCCTTTGATCGATCTTACGGTTCTTGTACCAACTATGTTTGTGATTTTGTTCTAATTAGTCAAAATAAATTTCTCCCTTGTGTATGTCATTTTTGTTCTAATTAGTCAACATCAATTTTGTTCCACTCAGTTCAAAAATAATTTCTCTAGTAGTCATTATTTCTTGTGCTCCAAATATGTTAAATATTTGTTTTGATTGGTTTAAAATTTTGTCCCTACTTTTTCTTGTAATCTTTGTTATGTGTAAAAAATTATGTTCCGTATTTTCGTTCCAATTATAGTTGGTATATGTTCCTTCGCCCCAAAAATTTGCTTCCATTTAGTACAAACTTGTATTTCTCTAGAATTTGTGATTTCTTCCACTTGCGACTAAATTTTATTCGTATTTTTACTTGTGATTTTTTCGAGGATGTTGAATTTATTATTTTTCTTTTAGTCCAAAATTTGTTTCATGTTATTTTCTTAGTATTAGTGATGAAAATATATTCTTGCTCTATTTTTTCCAAATTGATATTTCTATTGGTATATGTAATTATCATTCTTGTTTTAGTGAATGTTAATTTTTGGTTAAACAATCGACAAAAATCTATAAGTAGCTGCCCTTTTTTTCTTTGGTTTGTTTTGAATGGCTGTGAGAATGAAGGGACAAAAGGTTCGTGCCTATAACTATTATTTAGTCAGTGCCAACGACATGTATTTTTTTCTCTTCATGCACACTCTATAGCGCTACTAGCTTTGAGCAAAGCAGTAAACGATGCTGTACATTTTAGCTTCTTTTTTTGAAGCCGCTGAGTGAATCGCTACTTGTTTTCTGTCCGACTGGCACTGCATGCGCGCACCGCGGTTCCATTTTTAGTCCCACGTCCCTTCTTAATGGGCTAATGTTACGCCGGCCCAATCACTCGATTCTGGAGCGAAACAAAACCGGGGACTCGCTACTTGACGCCGCCTGGTTATGTTGGGCCGGCTGTCTCCAGCAGCCCAGGTTCTACGACCTCTACAGTTAGACAAATGTGTGACCACTGCAGGGGAAAACAACATAAAAGAAAGAGAAACTAAATGCTAACGAACGCCAAATCGACGAAAAAAGAAACTAATGCTAACAAACGCCAGATCGACAAAAACGAGGATGGGCTACAACTGCTACACCCACCGGAGAATTCCCACCAATGTCCAAAGCCCACCAGAATGCGGCGTTCCAAGCAACACCTTCAAAAAGGACTGCGACGACGCAGCTGCTTCCCAGACTCCACCTAGGATCTCTCCCGGTACACGGAGGGGAATAGGGTGGGGGTATATCCGACGCCCTTCAAGAAGGCCGCCGGCGCCCGCAAACATCACCGCTTTGGTGTCGGCAAAGCCAACATGGATTTAGCCCGACCCCTAACAACCCATTACCCTGGCTACTTCGTCGGCTCCATCGAGCACACCGCCCACCAACATGCGCCACCATAATCGCGAGGTCACCAACGCAGTATAATTATGACAAGGTTTGCGAGGTCGGACGGAACGAGCAGGAACAACCGTAGACCCGAGATAACGGGATAACAACCACGTGGGTCCGTGCTTAAAGTGCAGGGACTTAACAGACCTAATCCTGGAGCCGGTGGCCAATGGGAAATTGTTGGCGGGACTGGAGAGTTTGCCCATGCTCAAGGGACTATCACCTACACAGACAAGACAGTAAATGGGGGAGTTATGAAGGAGCTTCGTATCCGTGATGTGTGCCCCAACTTTGCAGGACAGGTAGGGTCCACCTCCATTCCCGCACGCATCGACCCTGCCAGAAACATGCATGCTTGTTAATTGATCGTGGATCCATCAAATGATTCGAAAACTAATCCCATTTTTTATGGACCACCGCTTGGCACCCTGGCATAATCAGCATATATGCATGCATGCTAATCATTCCATCAAATTATGCGCAGGTCCTTAAGGTTCTTCCGCCGATTGGTGGCAATGGAGGGGGAGTTGTTGACGTTATAGCCAAGCCTCAGCGTTTAGAGAGTATGACAATTCGTGCAGGAGATGTGATCGATTCGATTTCATTTTCCTACATCGACGAAGCGGGAACGAAGCAAACCGCTGGACCGTGGGGTGGTAATGGTGGGGTTCCGGTCACGGTGAGTACAATTTCTCAAGAACACATTTTTCATTGCAGATGATGTAGGAGTATTAGTTTGGACGCACTATGAGCAAGTATCTAGCCTCTACATTCCCACAAAGTAACAATAAGGATCTGTGTAGAGACTCACATGTGATGTATATACACAGATATGTGTATCTTCCATCTACTTGTGCATATAACGAGATGGTACCTGATTGACGGTTCCACGTTATTTTGCAGATCAACCTTCAACCTACTGAAACTGTGAAGAAAATTATGGGTACAACGGGTACTTTAGGATGCAGTGTTGTTGTAACCTCACTCAAGATTGTCACAAATCTTGGCTCATATAGCCCTTACGGAAAAGGAAATGGTACTCAGTTCGTCATTCCAGAGGACAACAATGTTAGCGTGGTGGGCTTTCATGGGCGCGCTGGCTCGGCTCTTGACGCAATTGGAGTTTACACTGCTGCATTCCCATAGACTACTAGTAATTCTTACAAATAAGTATGGCTCTATTTGAAGCCTTGTTTGTGGCTTTATCTGAAGCCTTGTCTTTTAGCGCTAAATAAGAAGATAGGACAAAACATCGTCCTCGTCTCATTTACTACATCTTTTCCCTTCGATTGCTTTTGTTATCACCAACCATGTCCTATTAATGAAATGTAGTTTGATCATTGTGTTTGGCGTCAGATACACATGATATCTTATCTATTTTTATTTTTATTTGTATGTTTGTTGACAACCATGTTTTACCTTTTAATTCCTCTATCTTGGTATGTTAAATGCATGTAAACAATCGTTTTTACCTTTCACTAATCGAGATCAAAGGTATCATTAAAATTTGTTTTATGGATCTCCTTGGTTATTTATAGCAACAAATGGCATTTTGTTTAGTTGCTTGCATGGGATCATATCTAAGCTGGCCAGATGCAATATCACCGTGATCGGTTGCTTGGATAAAGTAATTTGTGATCACTTCTTGTGAGTATTGAATTTATCAAACAATCCTGAGAAAATGAAACTAAAATTTCAGCCAAGTCTAGCTCAAAACTCTGTTAGGAGGACACTTCAAATATTAATCTTTCATGGAAATTACCGACCATGAAGATATAACATTGGCAGCTGGCTACAATAGACATGTAAAATCATAGTTCTGCAATTCAAAAGATGTAGTGGCTAGCTAGACCAAAACTAGTGATTAATTGTATCCATGGATATCTTCCACAATTGCCTCTAGGACATCAGAACTCCTTGGGAAACATCATGAATTTTTTCTGCACACCAAGTTAATACTAGAATAACAAATTTTGATTCTTCATCGTACGCGGTTATTACATCCGCCACAAAGTGCCTCGGGGACAGCCGTAGCCACCCCATCGGCACCTTGCCAGTATCGAACCCACGCTGCCGCACCACCATGGGTAGCAACCCAGCGGCCTAGACCACAACCCCAGGTAGCTGATCTGCCCGAGGGGAGGCCTCTGAGCCGATCCCGCACCGCCGATCTGCTGAAAGAAGCCCATGCCGACCGGATCCAATTCAGATCCGATCTGCACTACTGCAGGCCGTCGTGCTAGTGCGACTCCGATGAGCCACCGCTACCGCCGGAGAGCCATTCCACCGTGGTGCCCGGCAACACCAAGCCCAGGCGGAGAGGGGGCGGGGGCAGGACAACCCGCGCCGCCTCACCCAAACGCACAAAGGATAGAGAGTACTCTGTTATGTACATATTGTATAGATGGACAGACCTCCTCCGCGACGAACGTTCTCAGCTCCAGCGCCCTCTCCACCACTGTGGTACCGCCGGCCCTTTCCGTCTTTCTAGGAGCTCTCCATCGGTCCATCCCCTCTGCAATCGACTACTATGCCTTAGTGTGTACCATCTCAAAACTTCTACTAAATGTGGTAGTTAGGAAAAATAATGCTACATGGGATAATTAGTGGTAAAATGTTTAAAAGGGGGCAAAAAGATGGATTTTACTCTTATAAACAACATAAAATTTTTTTTTATAAAGGGATTTATTACTCAAAAAGTTCAAGCATTACTCCCGGCCTCTGCATCGTTATGCACACAGCCGAAATTCAAAACTGAAAATAAATAGAGCGACAAAACTACAAAACATCCCCTGTAGAATGTCGATGCTATGGAGCCGCTATCCGTAGATCAAGTGGCCATCCATGTGGGATAAAAATATCCCTCGTCACCTGCTCCAGTCGTGCACATGCCTCCGTAAAAAGGCCTCATTACTCCCCTCGCTGTAATGTGGACCACGAACGGAGAATACCTGTGCTCCTGAATAGAACCTGCATACGAGAAAAAAAATTATCATTGAAAATCTTGACATTTCTACATAGCCAGAGCGACCAAATAACGGCAAGCGCTCCTACCCTAATAATAGTCTTAAAACGTTTAACAACCCCATTTAACCAGTTGTCGAATAAGTTCGCAACGGAAGTAGGTTGATAAAGATTCGAAACCATATGGATCGCGAACTATATATAGAATGCGCAAATGTGCACTCAAATAATAAGTGTTTAATTGTCTCATCATGAGAACAAGAAACACACTTAGAGCTCTTATGACAATTACGTTTGACAAGATTATCCTTTGTAAGTATGACCCTCTTACGAAGATACCACGCGAAGATTTTAATCTTCAGGGGTACTTTCATACGCCATACATTTTTGAAAATATCGACTGGCATATCCGATTGGATCAAAGCTCTATACATGCAGTCCACCAAGAACATTCCATTCTTAGTGATCTTCCAACGAAACTCATCAGCGCCTGGTGTAAGATTAACCATAGTTAATCTATCAACCAAGTTCTGCCAAGACGTTAGTCGAGGCCCGAGTAAATCTCGTCTGAACGTAACATTAGGAGGTGATGTTTGCATGACCGTAGCCAGTGTATCATCCTTATGTCGCGCTATCGTGTACAAAGCCGGATACTGTTCTCGAAGTGTGGTATTATCTAACCACTTGTCCTCCCAGAACCGTATCTGTGATCCATCCTTAATCTTAAATACCCCATAGCGAAAAATCTTATTTTTGTTCGCCATAAGTCCGGCCCAAAAGTGTGAATCACCTGGTTTCCACATAACCTGTGATACTGCTTTCGAACCTATGTATTTACGTTTCAGGATGGTTTGCCATACGCCATCTTCGGTTAGTAGTTTGAATATTCATTTACCAAGTAGGGATGAATTCTTGATTTGTAGATCATGAATACCGACCCCCTGATCTCGTGGACGACAAACTACATCCCATCTGGCCAATCGATACTTCTTTTTCTCGTTGTCACCCTGCCAAAAGAATCTTGATCGGAAATAATCCAATTTTTTTAAGACTCCTTTAGGTAACTGGAAGAATGATATCATGTACAGTACCATATTATTTAGGACTGAATTAATGAGTACCAATCGCCCACCAAGTGACAACAATTTTCCTTTCCAACTAGCCAGCCTTTTCTGCAGACGCTCTTCGACCTGACCCCATTCTGCATTAGTCAATCTCCTGTAATGTATTGGTATCCCCAAATACTTAATAGGAAATTGACCTTGCTCGCAACCAAATAGCTCGGTATACTGGGCAACTGCATCTTGGGCCTCACCAAAGCAAAACAATTCACTTTTATGGAAATTAATTTTTAATCCGGATAGTTGCTCGAACACTCAAAGAATTAATTTCAGGTTCGCCGCTTTCTCCAAACCGTGTTCCATAAAGAGAATTGTGTCATCCGCATATTGAAGAATAGACAATCCCCCATCAACAAGATGTGGAATTACTCCCTCAATTAGGCCATTTTCCTTGGCTCGATCTATCATGATAGCTAACATATCAGCCACAATATTAAATAATACGGGCGATAACGGATCACCTTGTCTCAAGCCTTTCTTAGTTTGGAAATATCGGCCAACGTCATCATTGACTTTGATAGCCACGCTACCTCCAACTACAAAGTTACGAACTAGGGTACACCACTCTTCTAAAAATCCTTTCATTCTCAGAGTCTGTTGGAGAAACTCCCAATTCACTTTATCATAGGCCTTTTCAAAGTCTATTTTGAGAATTACCCCATTAAGCTTTTTTGAGTGCAACTCATGGACGGTTTCGTGTAAAGTCACGACCCCATCTTGGATATTCCTACCTTGCATAAATGCAGTTTGCGTAGGTTTTACCACATGGCGTGCCACTGAATTTAGCCTAATAGTTGCAACTTTTGTAAAGATCTTGAAACTAACGTTAAGAAGGCAGATTGGTCGATACTGTTGTATCCTTTCTGCGTTCAAAACCTTAGGTAACAAAACGATCTCCCCAAAATTAAGGCGATACAACTCCAGATGTCCACTCTGTAAGCAACCAAACATCTCGATGAGATCATATTTAATGATCTCCCAAATATGTTGGTAGAACTCTGCCGGACAACCATCTGGGCCAGGTGCCTTATTATGTTCCATTTGGAATATCGCCTTCTTTATCTCCTCTTCAGAGAAGGGAGCGTTAAGAAAAGCGTTTTCTTCCATTGAAACTTGGGGAATATCATCTGTGCGACCCTCATCCATAGTAATATTACCTACTTCAGGAGGCTCGAACAGATATTTATAGAACTTTGTGATGTAGGCCTTGAGATACTCTTGTCCCTCAATGAGACCTTCATCCTGATGGAGACAGTGAATCCATTTTTTCCTATGTCTTCCATTGGCAACATTATGGAAATACCGAGTATTCCAATCTCCTTCGAGGATGAATTGAGCTTTCGACCTCTGATACCATTTGAGTTCCTCTTCTCGCAACATTTGTGCTACTTTCGCGTTGGATTGACTCTTAAGTTCAACCTCTTGCGAAGATAGCAACCTAGTTTCTGCGAGTCGATCTAACTCATCGATAATGGAACAAATACGCTCTTTCTCCTTCTTCAGCATACCGGTCGTATGTCTAGCCCAGCCACGGAGATATTTACGCAAATTGCGCATTTTATTATTCCATCTCCGTATTGGATTATCCCCTAAGACCGGTTTGTGTTATACTTTCTTAACTAGTTCATCAAAACCATCACGCAAAAACCAACCTAGTTCAAATTTGAACTGTGTCTGGCCTTGCGGTTTTGATGTGCCAGTTGAAAGAAGAAAGGGAGCATGGTCCGATAGAGCCTCAATACGTTCTAGAGCGCGTACCGTTACCAAAGGTAACTTATCTTCCCAATCGGTACCCATTAATACACGATCTAACTTTTCGTATGTAGGCTCCGGTAGACTATTTTCCCAAGTGAACTGTCGCCCGGTCATGTACACCTCTCTCAAATCCAGGCTATCAATGACAGCATTGAACAAGAAAGGCCAATGACCATCAAACCGTCCTAGGCTTTTCTCATGTGGAAACATTAGCAAGTTAAAATCACCTCCAATTAACATTGGATGTGGATTATTATTAGCCAAGTTAACCAGCTCACGCAGAAAAGCCTCTTTAAACTCTTCCTGGGCAGCAACATACACAGCAAACAAACTCCACACGAAATAGTCTGCGCGGTTACAGAGGTGTAATTTAATATGAAAATCACCATCCGAACTTGCTAACACATCAAAGGAGTCAATTTTAACGCCGAGTAAAATACCGCCCGACCTACCACGTGGAGGAATAGAGTGCCAAGTGAAGTCGATACCCCCGGAAAGGCGGTTCAGAACGCTCACTGGAAAATCTCTCCTCCCTGATTCGGAGATAGCCACAAAGTCCAACTTGTCATCCCTGACATATTGTGCAATATTCAAATGTTTAGCCTAGTCTCCAAGACCTCTGCTATAAGTGAATAAGCCATTCATCGGGAAACAATTGGGTTTTTAGGCGGTCTCGCGGTATTTCGTGGTGAGTTTTTCCTCTTATGTTTAGCGGTTTTGGATTTCCGGCCGGAATCATACAGATCAAATAAAGATCCTAGCCCGTCCTCATCCATTCCCACCTCAGTCACTTCCCCCACTAGATGTGATAAAAGATGTCCATCCGAAGAGGCATACGCTGAATCGTCATCCAAGTGAGGTAAGTCCTCCATGTGAGAAGCACTCGAATTGACCGTTAAACGATCAAATTCCATATGCTTTAACACATTGGTGGACATCGTGATCTCCTGATCATTCTTCCCTAACGAAACACCAACGACACCTAGACTAGAGGATAACTTGGTATTTGAAAAAGAAAGAAATGATTTTAAGTTAGAGCTCGTACCCAGTGGCGATGCCGAGTACAAAGCCGCATTCCGTCGCATGGCCTTGGTGAGCGCATCCTCGTCCATCGGTGAAGTCCCGTCCGCTGCGACGAGATGACGAGCGCTGCGCCTCAGCCCCCCTTTAGGTTGCCCATGCACCTCCGTGGTAGGCGCCACGGCGGAGGGGGGTAATGACGAGGGAGATACCCCCCCCGGCCACCATGTCCTTGCCTGCCGTGGCAGGTACCGTAGCGTCGATGTCGCCGCCCGAAGTAGGTGACGGAGTCACCAGTGCCGACGTAGTCTCCAAGTGCTCAGCCCGTGTCATGGCGGACACAAACGGTCGCCTCGGCGTCACCGCCGGTGTGCTTGTCGACGCCTGCCGCACCGGAGACGGCGTGCGCGTCCCCGGCCCATCTTCGCCAGGCGCAGCAGCCAGCTCCACGCTGCCACGCCCAACTTCCACCCGCGCATCATCGCCCCTGAATGCCGCCTGGGCGGCAGCCAGCGGCTGACCACCCCGCCCGACGTCTGCTAGCCTGCTAGGCGAGCGAGCCTGCTGGCTGCTGGCGCCCATGTGTGCCGCCTAGGGGGCGGGCAGCAGGGCCCTGCCCTGCCCAGCACCGGACCCATGCCTCGCAGGTGAGTGGGCCGGCCCCAGCTGGTCGCGGCCTCCAGTATAGACCGCCTGGGCGGCAATCTGCCGCGCGTCGCCCGGCCCCGCGGGCGGTAGCCGTCCACCACTGCATCTCGCCTGGGCAGCGGGTATCTGGATGCCGCCTGCACCCTGCGACCCGCCGGTAGTCGCCTCAGCCGACAGCGCCCCCTCCAAAGAAAGCACGGCGGAAAAACCACCTGAGGAATGCAATGAGCGCACGATTTGTTTTCCCCTAGGAGTGACAGGAGACATATTAATTGGCGTAAGTGCATAATTTTTCAACAACTCCAACGCCTGCGTATGAACCTGATCAGCACCATCAGCAGAGGGCGGGTCAATAGCCATGTTTGCATCACCTCCCACTTCACCATCGATAGCAGCAGAGTCAAGCACACCAGAATCTCGAACCCCTCTAGAAGAGGACTCCGATGGCACCTTCGAATCCCACACATAAGGAACGAAGTCTGCTTCGGGCACGTAATCCTCAGGCTTTGGGCGAAAAGTGAAACCATACCCTTTCAGACGTAAGACACCATCCGTGCTTGTGTAGGGACCCACCTCATCCACTTTGTTGAACACCTCATCATCCGATAGCGCCAACCTCAAACAAACAATACCTCTACGACGTAGAGCCAAAAGATCCACATCCAGAGTAATACCGATGAGAGAACCAACCGCCCACAGACCAAGGAAGTGTCTCAACGGATTTGGTACCCCCTCCACATGCACCCAAGTCTGGTAGAACTCAAGCTTAGGCTCAAAATCCTCTGGCCTCCATCTGCTGAACAAAAGCCTAGTGGACTGATACAGTACCCCGAAGTCCATCCCATAAAACCTCTCCAACTCAGTCTCCGACGGAAACACCACCTTGAAGAAATTATCCCCGCTAGGCAGCGCTTCCCACTTCCACCGCGGAGTGGAACTCATGCGAGCAACTGTCATCTCAACTTGTTTCGCCGTAGCGGCAGTGCCCACCACCGTAACCAGCGCGACAAGTCTACCAGACACATCCACCTCTTGGAACAAGCTATCGGGAAACTGAGAGAACATGGTGTGAAAGATGCCGATCCCTCCAATAAACACTGCTGTCTTTGGGAGCCTGAGAGTGGGACACTTCTTCATGGGATGCTTCTTGGTGTCGCACACATAGCAATAATGATCTACCGGACAGTCCCGTGTTGCATGTGTGTCAACCTCGCATTTCCAGCACCGTGTCTTCTTAACAACCGGAGCCGCGGCAACATCAACCCCCACGGGTCCAGCGGCGTCTAGCGCCTGCTGTTCAACCACAGGGATTGGGAATGCTACAGTTGCCTCCTGCGTAGTCCCAGAAACCGCTGCGACCGGAGCAACCTTCTTCTTCTTGTTCTTACGCCGCACCGCACCCCCTGCCGCCACCGTACCAACCGCAAAACCAGCACCCGCCACCGCGACTGCCGCGGGAGGAGAAGCACCTGCCACCACCGCTTGCACACCCTCCGGCTGCACTGTAGCCACAGGCGCCGCACCTGGACCCGGAATCGCCGGCGCCGCGCCCAGCCCCGGAGCCACCGGCGCCGAATGCACCAGAGCCGGAAGCATCACCGGCCTAGGGGGGACCCCCTGCAGCACCGGCGCGAAGGCCGGGGGCCCCGCCATGGGTCTGCCCGCGCCGACCGAGGCCCCGCGCCCAGCTCCGCGCCCACGACCAGCACGGGCCGGCCCCGGAGGCCGCAGCCCGGGAGGACCACCGGGGCGCTGAGGAGCCGCGATGCTCAAGCTCGAGGGGGGCGAGAGGAGAGCTTGGAAGATGGAGCGCTGGTCGGGGAGTCGTGGACGAGCTGACAGCGATGACAGCGGTTCCTTCAATGGCGATGAACGTGATTCGTCCGATGGTGAAGTTGCCGACGTATGCCGAACCCTAGAACGACCTGACTTCGACCAGAGATACGTAAACGCATCTTTGAAGTAGGACCAAGGTTTCGGTGTGGGACCGCCGGCCCCTACAGGTCAGCGCATCGGTACGGATCGCGTCATCCACGGCATGCTCCACTGATCGCGGATCGACTCTGCCTCGCTCTCACCGGCCGCTGACGGCGAGCTCGCCGCCGCTCCCCCGAAATCGGCCGGGAAGAAATCCCCGAGACATGGCGCCGGAGTGACACGAGGACGTGGGATCGGTCCTCGCTAACCGACGCGCACCGTCAGCAGACGAAGCCGGTGACCCGCCTTGCTCGTTGAAGATCCCGGAGACGAGGTAGACGGCGTCGTCGGAGAAGACGACGAAGATGCCTCAGCTGAGCCCATCTCGACGTTGACCCGACCGTCCCTATCCTTCTCCCAAACTCGGGTTTCCTTCGTCGGAAATCCGGCGCTGGTCCCAAAACGCCGCCGCCCCCTCCTCGTCGGACACCGCAGGCCGGGAAACTTCGGCGACCGAGACTTCCCACACCTCCCCTAGGACCTCCTCCGCTGCCGCCACGGCTACCTCTTCGGCCTCCGCGCCGTCGCTCGCGCACTCCTCGACCAACGCCCCGAAACGGGACCCCGCAGCTGCGCCCGACGACGAGGAAAGGAGAGGGTCCCCCTGGGAAAGGGTAAACCGCCGACGATGATGGCGATCGGCCTCCGAAGGGGGGTCGCCAGCGGGCGCCCCCGTCGCCTCACCAGTCGCCATTACGGTGAAATATCCGACTTGCTTAGGTGCCAAAACAACATAAACATGGAGATAGAAAACAGCTGGTTACTATATTAATCAGCACGTACACTATATTGAAATTTAGTGTGTCAAGTCCTGGTCGAGCTAAGACACTTCTCATGCGTGGGGTTCCAAATAAAAGGTGCCAAATTTAAATGTACTGGCACATATATAGGATTTCCTGATAACTCTATGTCTATTTTTTTTTGGAAGCTCCACATGTACACAGACTACATCGATACTGACTAGAGCAATTGTATTCCATTTGTACCCTTCAATTGATAATCGAGTTGCTGGCTCATAACAATGTGCGTACAACTCGATAGTAGAGAACCCACTAGATAAATAACCAGAGAACTACTCAAATGCAAGCCCTGCTCTCCGTACAAATTCTTTCAAGAAGTTATATGCAACCGACTCCTTCATGCATGTAGCAGAGTTAAAACTCGAAATTGCAAAGTCTGCCATCTTGTACGTCTCTTAAACTGAAGAGCGTGAGAGAGAGGGGAGGGTAGTGACCAATTATACACACTTCGAGCAGCATCAACAGAACGGTGGTGGAATTTTTTGAGAATAGGAAGCTTCGGGAATTTTAGATGACGAGAACACTACCATATTAGCTGCTGTTATCCACTAGTGGAAACACCCCCTTTCATTTTGTGTCAGAAATGGCATTAGTCCCGGGGCAGCAGAAATCGCCTCAGGAACATTAGTCCCGGGTTTTTTTGCGGCATTCGTCTCTGTTTGTGGCATGAACTGGGACCAATGCCTCGCCACATGCCACGTGTCATGCGCAAAGGCATTGGTCCTGATTCATGCCACAAACCGGGACAAATGCCCCCATTGCCTACACATATACCGCCTCCCAACCCTTCCTCCCCTCTGTTTTTTTAATTGCAGGAGTGAGAGAGGTGAGTGCTAGTGTGTGTTCCACTCGAGGTGTTCGACGAAATACCCGAGCCACACTGAAATTCACATATAATGGTATCTTCGACCGAGGTTAGCAAACTTGTCATTTGCATCTTAATGTGATACAAAAAAAGTTATATTTATCGATGTACTGCGGTAATTTCGCTATTGAAGATGTTATTGTAATGTTTTTTTATAAAATTAATTATACGATATAGATGGATGCACGACAGCGATAGATTTGCGGTGATCGACGCACTTCCGAGTATAGGGCAGGCCTGGACGAATTTTTCGGTGTAGCTCAGGCTCTCAAAGAGAATGGTTTTATGTGTTCCCCATGTGTTGATTGTCAAAACGTCAGGGATCACTCTTCCTTGAGAGTCCTTCACAACTACCTGCTTCGGAGAGGTTTCATGCCCAGCTATAATTGTTGGACCAAGCATCGAGAAAAAGGGGTTGTGATGGAAGACAGTAAAGAAGAGGAAGATGATCCTATATTCCCTGAATACGGTGATACTGCAATGGAAGACAATGCAGACGAAGGAGAAGGTCAAGAACGGGCATCAAATGAGCCCGATGATGATCTTGGTCGAGTTATTGCTGATGCAAGGAAAGACTGCGAAAATGATGGTCTTGGTCGAGTTTGACTTTGACTAAACCTAAAACTCAAAATAATTGTGAATCGAGAGGGTAGTTACAAACGCAGCTGGAACACTACATTCGATTTTGCAACATCAAAGGATTGAAATGAGCCAACCACTCTAAAACTTGTATACAAACATTTATATGCATGGTATGCGGCCGACCGGCCGACAGCCGGAAAGGCCAGTGGCGATATTTCTTACAAGCATGTGCTCGTGTCAACCGATCTAAACGTGTACCAAAGACGTGCATGCACCTGGTGGCTTGGTCAACCATGCACGTATGTTGCAAGTATTTATACGGTATGCGACCGACCGGCCGGCGGCGGAAAGGCCCATTCTACGGACATGGTGATATTTCTTAGAAGCATGTGCTCGTGTCAACCGATCTAAACGTGTACATGTTTGTAACATACGTATCAGGATGGTTAATGTGCTTGTACGCAACTAACTAGGAATTCCATATACGTACGTATGCACCCGTACGTGTGTTGCTCCTTGCTAAATCTTCAAATCTGTCAGACACGAGTGCCTGGCTATCTGCAAAAGAAAATTGACCTCCATACTATAATTGTACATATTTTCATCCAACAGTTACTAAAAATCATGTCATAATCAACGGCCTCAAAAAAACATACTCGACGAAACCGGACAGAACCCGTGGTTCGGTCCCAACCACCATAAAAGAGCTCGTACCAAAGACGTGCATGCACCTGGTGGCTTGGTCAACCATGCACGTCTGTTGCAAGTATTTATACGGTATGCGGCCGACCGGCCACCGGCCAGAAAGGCCCACGTACAGACATGACAAGCACATTAGAAGGACGATCCAGCATATAATTATTTTCTTTGCAGGAACTTAGGCATGAATCAACTTGATGGTATAGGGATAAAAGCTTAGGTACATGTTCGGCGTCCTGATGTACAGGTTCTGCGCGACGTAGACGACGGGAGTGTGCCGAGCAATTACAATATTGTTTTCAGGAATTTTGGTACGTGCAACTGTGCAAAGTGCAACCTCAAAAAATTATTTGTTACCGTGTGCAACGTGCGTGTAACACAATTTTGGTTCCGTCCCCACGCTATTTGTACCGTCCTCACAAATTTTTTGGTACCGTCCCCACGCTTTTGGTACCGTCCCCACAAAATCATGGTTTCGTCCCCACGTTTTTGGTACCGTCCGGTTCCGTCTATTTTACGACCGTTATATCTGGTTGGATGGACGGTTTATAAAAATACCAACCACTCTAAAACTTGTAATTAACTTTATGATGATGCTTAATTACATGCATGGCTCGTAGTTTTCATCTGAATTAACAACCATCTGTAACATTTAAATATGCCAGTGTACAATTATTCTTTCGTTGCTGGTTACAGTTTAGTACATGCTAATTTGCACGTATGTGAGATAAATACACAGACCAGTGGTCGGTGAAGAACTGAAGTCCGATCATTGGGACGCCATCCTTAAGAACTGATGTCGTTGGGTTCACCCGCCAGACCAAAAAAACTGTAGCAATACTTTGCTCATTTTTCCTTACTCGTATTTTGGCCTAGGGGAGTTAGTACAGAAGAGGCTGATATATGAGGACTCCCTCGATCCATCCGCGATGTCCATAAAAATGAGATGCATGGGGAATTCTAGCTTCCTATCATGATGGGGCAGCTGCGTGTCTACAATAAAAGTTTCACAAGTCAACAGAAAAATATTAATTGACACCATGTGTAGCGTTGCTTGATTCTTCAGATCTTGTTGAACAACGATGTACCTCAGCCCCGCTTTTCTTGTATTTATTTTGTGTTTCAGTAAGACCGGTCTAGGGCAATAAAAGGCTTGCATGATCCCTAGGCTAAATATTCTTTTAAGCAAAGGACAAAAGACTTGCCTTTTATAATGATATAGAAGAAGTAAACATGGGGCGGGCTAAGCCAAAATAAAAACAAAGAAAAGAGCAAAACGACCAAGGGTGACAGGTTTTGCTTTTTCCTGATATTCTTCTCCCAACATATACTCGTAATATATAATGAATATCTCTATCTCTTCTCTATCTCTATCTCTATCTGTACTATATAAAAAGGCTTCTACGTGGCCTATTGGGATATCATCAAAGGGGACATGCTCGATGCGTTTACTGCACTTTCTCGTCTCGACCATCGTGGCCTTGGAGTGGTGAACCAGGCCTTCATCACGCTTCTGCCCAAGAAGCCGGATGCGACGCAGGTAGGGGACTTCCGTCCCATTAGCTTGATCAACGGATTTGCGAAACTCGTGGCTAAGGTCCTCGCTACGCGGGTGGCACCTTTTGTTCCCCAACTTGTAGGGACTCATCAAAGCGCGTTCATCCGAGGTCGCTGCCTCCATGATAACTTTATGCTGGTTCAAGGCCTGGCCAGAAAGTTCCACAGCTCTGCCACACCGGCTGTCCTTCTCAAGTTGGACATCAGGAAGGCCTTCGATACAGTAGACTGGGCCTTCCTGTTTGAGGTCCTCTGCAGGATGGGGTTTGGCGAGCGCTGGATCGCGTGGATATGCACGCTCCTTTCTACTGCCTCTACCAGGGTGTTGACCAAAGGCATTCTGGGTGATTGGATTGCCAATATGCGTGGAGTCCGTCAGGGGGATCTCCTATCCCCCTTGCTCTTCATACTGGTTATGGAGGTGCTTTACCAGCTTATTGAGAAGGCATATGAGGTGGGTCTCCTTTCATGGCTAGCGGCGTGGGAGCTGCGTCACCGCACCTCCATGTATGCCAATGATGTTGTCACGTTTCTCAAGCCGTCGCTTGGAGATTTTCGTGTTTTTGCGGCACTCCTGGAGGACTTTGGTGGCGCGTCCGGGCTTCACACAAACTTTGGCAAGAGCTCGGCGCACCTCATCCATGGGACTGAGGAGATGGCACAACAAGTCATCACACCCTCCTCTTGGGGTATCCCAACGCAAGCATCAAGGACATTTTCTAGAGCCGTTGCCGGGGAGAAGGAACTCTTCTGGCAAGGGGAGTCTCTCACTCTCAACCTCTTTATATTGTTTATTGTCTTGTTTTTTTTTTCTTCTCTATATTAAAAACACAAAAAAATTAGTTTAGTTTATAGCATAGAAAGGAACTCAAGTATTTTCAAGTGAAGTTCCTATTCTAGTTGTTATTTTTGCTTTATCATTCTTGCCATCAATGTTTGATGTCTTTGAAACTAGATCCTATGGGAAAAGTGGGTTCACAGATGAACAACAAAAACATTATAAGGAACACCGCTTGTCACAAAAAGTGATACACTTATGGGAGAAAATTAATAAATTGCATGACTATGCTAAAAACTTGTGCTCTACTTATAATGTTACTTATTGCTTTGATAAATCTTGCTGCTGTAGAAGGTATAAACACCTCCCATTTCAATGTGAGTGTGATGATGATGTTACCATATCTTCTTATGTTAAGGGAAATTATGAATTATATGATGTGGAAAAAATTGAATAATTTATTGCTTGGAAGGGTGCATCCAAAATTGCCTATCTGCTTGAAAGTATTGATGAGGCACCTTATAAATATGAGATTTATGCTATACTTGAATATTTCTTTGATAATTACAGGGACTGTAATTACTACATAATGGGTTATCTTAATAGATTCTCTCCCCCAAAGGGAGAGACTAATGCCTTGCAGGAAACTATGGAAGAAGAAATTGCTAAAACTAGAAGCTCTTTGGATGAAAAAGAGGAGGAGAGTGATGATCAAGAGGAGGAAGAATGGAACTCATGAATACCTCCCAATGATAGTAACTCTTTAACTCATAATTGTGATGATCCTATTGATTTTTTTTGAAATATCTCTTTTTGATGAAGTTGATACTTGCTATACTTGTGACCTTGATACTACTATGAATGAAACTTGTGATAATCCATGCTACTTTGATAAATCCTATGAGAATCCTCTATTTATTCCAACTATTCATATGCATGATAATGGGGAAGTTTGTTTAGAAAATTTATACGATAATGCTCTTGATGATGGTCCTATGTTACTTGATGTTATAGATCATAATGCTACTGAAAATAGGATTGCAATAATGTGTCCTATAACTTTTATGAGTGATCAATCATCTTTTTTTCCCTATTGCTAAAAGTGGGGAAAAGAGGAGCTGATTTTAAATTTTGATTCCACTATTTTTGAGCTTGGTATGAATTGTGTGCTTTCGTACCATGACAAACATGCTTTATGCGATAATTATGTTGTTGAGTTTTTTCACGATGCTACTGGAAATTACTACGAGAGAGGACAATATGGTTGTAGGAATATTCATGTTACTAAAACACCTCTCTTTTTGTTGAAAGTTTTGAAGTTTCTCTTGTTCTACCTTCCCATGATTTCTAGTTTGAGCTTCTTTAATTTATTTCTTTACAAGATTCCTATGCATAGGAAGTGGGTTAGACTTAATTTTTTTTACGTTGATTCTTGATGCTCTCTTTTAATTCAATTAATATTTCTCATATGAGCATCTTCTCAAATTATCATGCCTAGTTGAAAGGCGTTAAAGAAAAGCGCTACCGGGAGACAACCCGTTTTATTTCTATGTTTTTATTTGTTTTCTTTGGTGTTAGTTCCACCTGGGTGTTTTCTATTTCCTTAGAAACCCCGCTGTATCTTTTGTTTTGAGTTTTTGTTGAGCCAAGTAAAGCCTCTAGTGGAAAGTTGACACTATATTTCGGATTTCTGCGCAGAAAACTGATTTCTTCTGTCCACTGTTAATTCCGTTTAAAATCACAGAAAATACAAATTACCTTATATTTTTTTGCTTAATCCTGAGTTATATACGCAAGTTTTCTTAGTTGACCACTTTTTGATTTGAGCAACAGAAGATTTTCAAAAAAATCGATCTCTGCCTGCTGTTGTGTTTTGACAGATTTCTGCCATTTATCGCATTTGCATCTTAATCTCTTTCTTTGGTGTTATTTTGAGAAAAAGAGTTTTGAAATAAGTTGTGAAAGTAGATAATGTGTTTTTGATTTCTAGCCTTGTGTTGAAACTGAACCGTTTGAGTATTATTTCGATTGCACTAACGTTGCTAATGAAGATTGTGAGAATTTTGATGTGAAGGAAGTTTTCAAGGGTCAAGAGAAGAGGATGATATGATGTGATCAAGAAGAGTGAAAAGCCTAATCTTGGGGATTCCCCGGTGGTACATCCTAGAAAATTCCAAGAAGACTCAAGCGTCTAAGATTGGGGATGCCCAAGGCATCCCCTTCTTCATCAACAAATTATCAGGTCACTTCTAGTGAAACTATATTTTTATTCGGTCGCATCTTATCTGCTTTACTTGGAGCATCTTTTATTTTTCTTTTCAGTTTGCTGTTGCGTTTGTTTTCAGTTTTTTTTTACTTTCATAATAATCTTGGTTGGACCCCATCATTCTTTTATTGGAGAGTGACACTCTCCGCTTTTTCATGAGAATACGTTGTATTCTTAATCTCTGTCTAGTTGTTGCATTTCATTAGCTCCTGTTTTGCATGCATCTCTTATCAGAGCTGTTAGTTTTAGTAGTGTTATTTGAGTACTCGCATGTTTGTTTGCTGTATCGTAAAGAGTATTTTTATTAAATCATGTTTTGTATGGTGCTTGTTCGGAGAAAGAAAACTGCTGATTGAAGTAGAATTTATAACAGTACTAGTAGAAGGTTGTATGGACTGTGGCTAGAACTTTTTCATGCCATGCTAAATGTTATTTTAGTTTTAAATCCTTGTGGTTATTGAGTAGCATTATTATCCTCAAATAGCTGAGAGTGTTTAATGTGTATTAAAAGATTCATGAGTTGTTCTTGTCGTAGTAAAGCATCAATATATGGTATTCTCTTTCGAATGATTTATTTGGTTGATTTGGCGCATGCTCGCACCATGTTTATGACTACAAACCAGTCACGAATAGACTCCATGACCACTTAGTTTTTGAACTTGTGATACTGCTTGTGTTTTAATTAATGATGCTTATGTAGCTATGCATGATTATGGCTCTTATGCTCTCTTGATCTGTCGCTCCCAGTCTTTTGCTAACCTCCACCTGTACTGAGTATGAGCTCTACTCGTGCATACAAACTCCCTTAAACCAAAGTTTTTCCCATTGTGTACACCATACCTACCTACATGTGGTATTGAACTGCCATTCCAATGTAAATTGCTCATGTGTTACCTTTAAAACCTTCAAAATTATTCCTGTTTTGTGTTCTCGTTTTTGCTCATGAGGACAGTCAATTGAGAATCTTTATCTCACATGTTGATTGGATTTCACAGCCTGGACTAGTGGCTTCATCCTCTTATCCAAATGATAGAAGAGCTGGCAGCGGTGTGCCTAGCCCTAAATTAATACAAACAAATTCTCTTCACTAATTTTTCCCCTGGTCATATCAGTCAAAGCATAATTGTGTAAACAAAAGAGAAAGAGGGATGACCTCCTACACCAGTTGCGTCCTTCACAATGGGAGCCGCTCTTGTGAATCCAGTTGGCTTGTGACGTACTTTATTGTTTGTTTACCATTCGTTGACACTAGCATACACCCCTCCTAAATATAGACATTCCTCCACAAATGTCAAACTTTTAATACCTCTATTTAATAAAATAAAAAGCTCTAGCACATGAGTGATCTCTGCTTCCCTCTGCAAAGGGGCCTTTCTTTTACTTTTATGTTGAGTCTCCATCCTCTAACTTTATGCACAGTTGAGAGAGATTTTTTGCCATTCTGTGTTCTGTGTGCATTTGTCCCATAAACATCAATAATTATTTCATGATGTGATATTATTTTCTCTTAAACTATTTGTTCTAGTCTTCCTCTTGAACTTTGAAAGTGTCCTGGCATTTATGTTTTGTCCCACTCTTAAGGACTAGCAAAATACCACTTTGTCATGCTTTAATTTCTATGCTTTATTATTAAAGTTTTATTCATCATGCATGTGTTTAAAGTTTAATGATCTCAGCGTGCATATGCTTTTACATTAGATTGATCAAGTTTATTTTAGTAGCATGTCACCTCAGAAATTATTATTTTCTCGTTTACCTACTCGAGGATGAGTAGGAACTACGCTTGTGGATGCTTGATACATCATAAACGTATCCCTAATTTCTGATGCTCCATGATGATATTATGTCAATTGCTACATGTTTTTTCCTTTCTTTATGTCATTTTATCGATTTTACGGACTAACCTATTGACAAGATGCCACAGAGCCAGTTTTCCCGTTTTCTGCTGTTTTTAGTTTCAAAAAAGTTGTTCTGTAAATATTCTCGGAATTGGAAAGTTTGAAGCCCAGAAGTCCTATTTTCCCCGGAAGCATCCAGAAGACCGAAGAGGAGTCGAAGAGGGGCAACAGGGGGGCTACACCATAGGCTGGCGTAGCCCCCTGGCCGCGCTAGCTATGGGTGTGGTGCCCCTGGGGCTCCACCGCCTTTGCCCTTTCGCCTATTTAAGCTCCCCGGATGGAAAACCCTAAGTACCTGATCAAAATCCCCGAAATTTCCGCAGCCGCCGTCACCGTCAACCCCATATTAGGAGGGTTCTGGAGCTTTTTTTTGGCACCCTGCCAGAGGAGGCTTCTACATCACCATGCCTGCCTCCAGAGTGATGCGTGAGTAGTTCATCCCTGGACTACGGGTCCATAGCAGTAGCTAGATGGTTGTCTTCTCCTCATATGCCTCCATGTTTAGATCTCATGAGCTGCCTATCATGATCAAGATTGATCTTATGTAATTCTATATGTTGTGTTTGCTGGGATCCGATGAATATTGACCTAATGCCAAGTTGATTATAGTCTTTATTGCATATGTTATTTCTGATCTTGCATGCTTTCCATTGCTAGTGGTTGCTCTGGTCAAGTAGTTTCTAGTGACTCCAAGAGGGAGTATTTATGCTTGATAGTGGGTTCATGCCTCCTTGTTGCCTTGCTCGAGTGACTGAAACGTGAAGAGGGAGGATGTGATGTAGCCATTAGGGAGAAAACAGCAGTGAGAGTACCCGCGTGTATAATCATTGCTTACATTACACACTTTGTTTAATGCAATTATATGTTGCTTGCAACTTAATACCTAAGGAGGTTCGGATGATAACCTGAGGGTGCATTATTAGTGATAGATGCAGATGGATATGCACTACGGTTATATCATAGTAATCATCATGTTATAATGTGCACTACGGTGCAACCTTTATTTGTCAATTGCCCAACTGTAGTTTGTTCACCCAACATGATATTTTTATGGAGAGACACCACTAGTGAACTTATGAACCCCGGTTCATTTTCCACACTATTAAACAAACCAAAAAATATTCCTGCTTTGTCTACTTTCTACAAGCATACAACTGTTTTCCACACTATACATCTAATCTTTGTTTTCAGCAAGACCGGTGAGATTGACAACCTCATTGTACCGTTGGGGAAAAGTATTTTGGTTGTGTTGTGTGCAGGTTCCACGTTGTTGCTGACACCGCTGAAGCGCCAGCACCACCGTCAGTGGCATCAACCTTCCGAAGGTCCTCTTTCTCCTACTGGATTGATAACCCTGGTTCTTAACTAAGGGGAAAATCCTGCCGCTGTGCTCATCACACCCTCCTCTTGGGGTATCCCAGCGCAAGCATCAAAATTACACCAACTCCTACGCCATCCGAGAAGAAAGACATGAGCATTGTTGCGTCATCTACAACGCCTCCCACACTTCCCTCAACTAGTGAAATTCCAGATTCGGCGTCCGCATCAGAAGATGATGAAGAGCAAGTGGATTTTGACATGGTTTATTATTTGCCTATAGAGCTTCGTGCCATGGAAGAGGAAGGGGACATAGTGCAGCTGGACTTTGGTCCGAACAACGCCATCTTTGAGAAGCCAAAAGAACCGGTGAAACACTTGAAACCACCGTATGTCAAAGGACACATTAATGGATCGCCGGTTGCTAGGATGCTTCTTTATGGTGGCGTTGTGGTTAATCTTATGCCATATTTGGTCTTCAAGAAATTTGGTTTATATGAAGATGAATTGATGAAGACCAACATGGTGCTTAATGGATTTGAAGGCAAAGAGAAAACAGAGGCCAAAGGTGTCATGAGTGTGGAGCTTACCGTGGGAAGTAAGACTTTTGCCACCGCCTTCTTTGTTGCTGAAGTGCAAGGTAATTATAATGTTATGTTAGGCCGCGATTGGCTCCATGTAAATCAATGTGTGCCATCTTCTTTGCACCACTTTTTGATACAATGGATTGATGATGAAGTGGAAGTTGTCCATGCGGATAATTAGGCTTGCGTTGCTTTGGCTGACTCGTTGGTGGATTGGAAACATCCCAATGCTACTTGCTTGACAGGGCGAGACCTTTCAGATTTTGATTTCCTTAGTGCTACAAGGAATGTCTTCGTGCCCGTTTCTCTAAAGCCGATTGGTGGTAATCGGCTCTCAAACTAGTTAAATTAGATGGATCCCAACGAAGATTTGTTAAAGAAGCGGCTTGTTGAATATCGGTCCAATAAGAACGATATGTATGAGTCTATAGAGGAGTTGGATGACATGGATAAATTGGGACAAGGTTTTACGTCGGCCGATCCATTACAAGAAGTGAACATAGGTGATGGTTCTATTCCTCGGCCGACTTTTGTAAACAAAAATTTGAAAGCCGATTATAAAGTTGTATTAATCGAGCTACTAAAATAGTACCGTTGATTGCTTTGCATGTGAGTATCATGAGATGCCCAGTTTGTGCCGAGAGTTAGTTGGGCATCGTTTACCTATCAAGGCTGGTTTTAGAACTTATAAACAACTGGCCCGAGAATTCAATCCCAATATGTCTGACCGGATCAAGGAAGAGATCAGTCGACTGCTTAAAACTAATTTTATTAGACCTTGCAGGTATGCAGATTGGATTTATAATATTGTGCATGTGGAGAAGAAAGATTATGGCAAGGTGAGAGTGTGCATTGATTTTAGAAATTTGAATAGAGCTACACCCAAAGATGAGTATCCTATGCCAATAGCCGATATGCTTATTAATGATGCTTCTAGGCATAAATTTATCAGTTTTCTTGATGGTAATGCGGGGTACAATAAGATTTTCATGGCCGAGGAGGATGCGTTCAAAACGTCCTTTCGTTGTCCCTGTTTTGTTGGATTATTTGAGTGGACAGTTATGACTTTCGGGTTAAAAAATGCTGGTGCCACATATCAAAGAGCGATGAATTTAATATTTCACGATTTGATTAGAGTAATACTTGAAGTCTATATTGATGATATTGTTGTAAAATCGGATGCTAATGAACCACATTTAGCCGATTTGCGTTTGGCTTTTCAGAGGATGTGGAAGTATGGGCTCAAGATGAATCCTTTAAAGTGTGCTTTTGGAGTATCGGCTGGGAAATTTTTGGGATTTATTATACATCAACATGGTATAGAGATTGATCCCAAGAAGATAGAAGCAATTCAAAAAGTGCAGGCTCCGAGATGCAAGAAAGATATGCAAAAATGCCTTGGCAAGGTCAATTATTTGAGGAGATTCATAGTGAATTTGTCCGGCAAAGTTAGTGCATTCACTCCTATTCTTCGGTAAAAAATTGATGATAATTTTACTTGGGGGAAAACAATAGGAGGCATTCAATAATATCAAGACTTGTTTGTCTACTCCTTCGGTGTTGAGAGCACCCAAACATGGAGAGCCTTCTAGGCTTTATATTGCCGAGGAAGAAGGTGCTATTGGTGTTGTATTGACACAAGAGACCAAAGGAAAGGAGCATGTTATTACTTATTTGAGCCGGTGCTTATTGGACGCGGAGACAAGGTACACATTCATTGAAAAATTATGCTTGTGCTTATACTATGCTTGAACTAAAATAAGACATTATCTTTTATCTAGTATGTGCACCGTAGATTGTCAAACCGATGTCATTAAATACATGTTGCATAGACCGATTCTTAGTGGTAGAATCAGTAAATGGGCATATGCTTTGATTGAATATGATTTGGCTTATGAGTCTCTCAAATCTATGAAAGGCCAAATCGTTGCTGATTTTATTGTTGAACATTAGATTGACAATGATCATGTTTTTAGTATTGACCTTGTTTCTTTAGTACCATGGAGGTTATATTTTTATGGTTCCGTTTGTGACAACGGTCAAGGTGTTGGTGTCGTTTATATATCTCCTCATGGTGCTGTTTTTGAGGCCTCATGCTGTTTAGAATATTTTTGCACAAATAATCAAGTCGAATATGAAGCTTTATTATTCGGGCTGGAGCTTTTAATTGCTATAGGTGCTACGCATATTGAGGCTTTTGGTGATTCGTTCCTAATAGTACAACATGTTAACAAGATTTTTCAATGCAATGACGAATCGCGGAATGTTTATCTTAATAAATGTCTAGATATAATTTCTACCTAGGTTTGTTTTACCATTGCTCTTATTTCTAGACAAGACAATTGCATCTGGCTATCATGTTGGTCATTGGATGTTTCATATATCTAAAGGGCCGATGCTGTCTTTTGCTACTATAAATAAAACCGAATTGGGTACCACTGATTCGGTTGCTAACGAAGGATCTAGTGCAGGTACCCATGGAGATTGGAGAAAACCTATTACAGACTATTTGCAGGATCCTAATAAGAGGAAAGACAGGGATGTTCGACGCATGTATTTCAAATATATATTGATTAATAAAGATCTTGTATCACCGAACAGTGGATGGTATTCTTCTGAAGTGCTTGGATGAGGACCAAGCGAGAGTTGCTATGGGAGAAGTACATGGGGGTATATGTTGCACACATCAGTTGGCAGACAAGATGAATTGGTTATTACGACGCGCAGGATTTTATTGGTCGACGATGATTAATGATTGCTTCAGGTATTATAAGCGATGTGAGGCTTGTCAGAAGTTCGGTCACATTCAGTTAGCTCCTGCTGCAATGTTAAATCCCATTATCATGTCGTGGCCATTCAGAGGTTGGGGATTGGATTTCATTGGTATGATTCATCCTGCTTCTTCAAAAGGGCATCGGTTCGTGTTGGTGGCCATCGATTATTTCACCAAGTGGTCTGAAGCAGTACCTCTCAGTAATATGACCCACAAAAAGGTAGTCAAATTCATAACTGAGCATATTATACATAGATTCGGTATTCCGCAGACTTTGACTACGGATCAAGGTACATAATTTATGGCAAAGGAAGTGAAAGAGTTTGCGGAATCATATAAAATAAAGATGCTCAGTTCATCTCCATACTATGCCCAAGCCAATGAACAAGCTGAGTCTAGCAATAAAATATTGGTCAAGCTTATCAAGAAGAAGATTGAAGATCATCCGAGGAGATGGCATGAAGTTTTATGTGAGGCTTTGTGTGCACATAGAATCTCAAGGCATGGCGCAACAAAGGTGACTCCGTACGAGTTAGTATATGGACAAGAAACCGTTTTACCCGTAGAGGTAAATCTGGCTGCTTTGAGATTTGGCAAGCAAAATGATTTATCGGCGGTTGATTTTCATAGTTTGATGATGGATAATATTGATGAAGTCACCGATAAATGTTTGATTGCTTTGAAATACATAGAGAAAGATAAATTAAGGGTAGAAAGAGCCTACAATAAGAAAGTGAAATTGAAGAGCTTTCAAGTTGGTGATCTCATGTGGAAGGTAATTCTGCCAATTGGATCCAAAGATAGAAAATTTGGCAAATGGTCTCCAAGTTGGGAAGGTCCTTTCAAGATTAGAAGAGTGGTTCCCGAAAATTCATATTTGGTGGAATCTATAGAGGGGAATACAATGCATCGAGCTCTCAATGGAAGATACTTCAAGAAATTCTACCCGAGTGTGTGGCAAGAAGGCTAAAACACACGTATGGCCGATATATTACTATCGCCCTAAGAACATATGGCCGATATATTACTATCGCCCTAAGAATATATGGCCGATCGAGTGTTGACATCATCCTTAGAACAAAATTAGTGCAAGTTATTTTTTGGCACGCTAGCTTTGCCAAAAAATAGGGGGGCATGAGTTGACACTCGTTTTGGCTCACGAAAGGAAGGCAACAAGATGATCCCAAATGAAAAAATAATTTTAATGAAAGTTGTGCCTCTCGTCGAAACAAACAACTTTGATTTTTGGATCATCTCGATGCAAGGTCGTATGCAACTTCTAGAGCCAAAATACTATAGATCATCTCATTATGCGAGTAAATCCGCCAAACCATAGACATACTCTGCACTTTGGCGGGAGCATTGGTGAAACAAGTTGAAAACCATTAGATTGCGTCGAACTCCTTCCACATGATTTTGAAGCATCAAAGTGAGGTCAAATTGAAAAACTCATTGAATGAAAGTTCTTCGTTGTTTCGAGACAAACAACTTTGTCTTCTACAAGATTTTGATCTAACGTCGTTTGCTACTCGAATCTGCAAAATACGGATGGGTCAGAACTGACAGATTCAGATTCGATTCGAACATGTTTTAGTGCAGATACGAGTAGGCATTGCCTTCAAGATGATGTCATATGAAAAATCATAAACATCAAAGTTCTTCGTATTTTTGACACGAACAACTTTTTCTTCTACATGATTTCTATTTGAGCTTGTTGACTGACTCGATATTGACCCGCAAGGTGCAACCAGTTTTTAGACCGAACAGTTTTGGAAGGTTCGAGTCAAACAACAGAATTGGATGCAAATTAGGGCTCTTGGACGTGAATCCAAGCCTTTTGCTTGCACGGGAAGTCCAGCCGCCTCTTATATACATGAGGGGTGACGGCCGATTGAACAACAGCACACAATCGCAAAAACCCATCTACATACTTCATCCCTAACCCTAGTTATCTTCTTCTTCGTTCGTCGGCGTTCTTCGTGCAGGAGAGCTTCGATCTACGAAAGCCTTGGGAAGGGCGAACCAACCTAGGGCAACCCACCACCGTCGTGCGTCCAGACGGGGTCCCTCAAGGTCGTGTGGGGTTTCGGGTCTTCAAAAGCGCCCGCTGGATTGTCTTGCGTATCGCGCTTCCGGCGAGTCTCCTTCGGCGACGTGTCTTGCGTATCGCGCTCGACGATGAGGGTACACGTGACGTGTTCGTGTCTCAATAGAGCGATTCATCTTACCATGGTCCCATCCTCCCACCAAACAGAACACTACCACTCAAGTAGTCATTCAATTAGTCGTATTATTATAAAAATAGGATCGTGCATTCTTTTGAGAATAGGTGGTAGTACGATAGTGTTTTTGCAAATAGTTCGTTAGGAAATACTGCAAAGGATATGAGCATGTGATGAACTTGCCTGAGATAGAAATAATGGCAATAATCCATGTCTTCGGGGTTCGAGGGCTGCGTAGAGAAATTCTGAGATCTGAGAGATAGCAAAGAAGTCCCGGTAAGGACTACATAAAACACTAGCAAGATGATACATGCATAGTAATGAGATGCATCGCAATATACCCTGAAAATACCCCAGCTTACAAGTATAAGCTACGTTCGATACGATACTAAGATCACATAGGTTTTAGGTGAGCTGTTTCATTATTTGTGGTGATGTTGTTATTCACTTTGTTAGACTTATATGTGTTTCACTTTTATTTAACAAAAAATGGTTATCATGTTTAGGTAGAAGTATTATCACATGGTTAGGCAATAAGACAATACCACATGGAAAACAGCTATTGAAAAAATAGCAAACACATTTTATTTTAAATTCAAAATGTGTAGATCTAATGACAAAGAGTTTAATTGAAAATGATGAACTAATATAGCTAACTATATCATCGTAATATTTTCAAATGACTTATGATGATAGGTTTAGTAGGCTGTGAAAACATGAGAATTTTATTAATAAGAAAAATAATGTCGTGGTAGTTATTTTTGGTTATAATAGAATATTATAGAATTCCATTACACCTTTAGAAATAAGTTTATAGGTTAAAAAAAATGTTTGGTTTTTGGCATATTTGAGTTAGAAATGTTGTCCTCTTTAATTTGGTATATTATTTGAAGTTTTCTGAAAAGATTTGAATAAGTTATTAATTTATTGTTTTTTTTAAATTAAATGACTGGGCAAAATATTGCACACATGAAAACTTGGTCAAATGACTTTGAAAATACTTTAGATGAGTGGCATTTGTCATTTTGAGCAATTTGGTATATAACTTTTATTTTTCTAAATTTTGAATTATTTATTATTTTTCTCAAATTTTTAATGAATTAATTTATTTAAAGAAAATGTTTAATTTTAAAATTTATCAAATATTTTTGAAAAGCTGATAAATAGTTGTTTTTATTTTTATAAACACTTACATATTTTATTTACATTTTTCTGATGAGTAAATTAAAAGATATTGATTTAATAAGATTATTCCAATTTTTGCCTATTTTCAATTGACATGTGGGACCGACGTGTCATATTCGATTTAATTAAAAGAAAATGAAAATAAAATGGCTCATGACGTCAGGATGACTTCATGCTAATGCCAGAAATGGGGAAATATCTCTTGTTAAGATTCAATTCGATGATTTGAGGCGATTTGGAACAAATGAACTTGTCTATTAGACAGAGGGGGTCACGTTGAGCCAACCGGTGGTGGCGCGGTGACCAAATGGTCACCGGCGGCTTGCCGGCGTGCATGAACACATCAGCGCTTTCGGGCTCCCACAACGAGAGCGATTATGATGATAATTAAACAAACAGAAGACACTCATAGGTACCCCAACTCACCAGAAACGCGACGCTGAAGTCGGAGAAGCTCGGCGAGGTCTAGAGCGACTGCCGGCGTCGAAAATTGTCCGACGGCTGGAGTTGGGAACGACGGCCAATTCGTCGGCTACAAGGCATCCCAGCAAGCGATATTGGGCGAAGAGGAATAGGAGAAGTCCATGGAGCTGATGGTACTCTCGTTGAGGCCAGCCGTGGCCGGAGACGACGGTAGCGAGTGGTGGTCCAAGAGGTTAGAGTTTTCTGGTTCAGTGCGTTTGAGAGGGATATAGAGAGCGAGAGTGCGAGATGCAGACGTCTCCCGGGTCTTATCTCCGCGAGGAGGCAAGCAGAGAGGAGGTGGCATGGCGGTAGTAAGGCACGACATGCACGGCCCTCTCCTCTGCATTCTGGCAGACGAAGAAGAAAGGGAATTGTAGTTTCTATAATTTGCAATCTAGTCCTTCATTTATTGATCATGATTCATGAAGAAATTACATGTTAACAGATTTTATTTGGAAAAATTATTTCCTGCAATCATAATTTGGAAAGCCTAATAGCTATCCAGTGGAACAAAATAATAAACCAGTTATATCCCACCAATACCAAACAGGGCACACTCTACAGGAATGGCCTCATGTGCCGACGGCCAAAATATAGTCTGACGACAATTTGTCGGGGCTGTCAGCATAGATCCAAAAAGTGAAACCCAAATTGCGCAAAAAAATTGAGCTATGCTGACAGCAATGCCGTCGGACTATCTTTTTTTTTGAGCTACGCCGACGGCAATGCCGTCGGCCTAGCCAAGCTCAACTTTTTTTTTACTTAATCATCATTTTGAACATAACTTTTGCATTCAAACACGGATTTCGACGTTCTTTAGCTCGTTTCAAAAATGAGAAATATATTTAAATTATCATACATACTATTCAAGCTACATTCTTAAAAAAAATAATGAGAAAGAATGGAACTAACAATAATAGGTTAACGGTTTTGTCAGAGAGGGATGTGGGGCATCTGAATCCAACCAAAATCTAGGTGGTACCATACCAAGTGTGTACAAGTGTGTTTTGGGTTGTACATGTCCAGTATTCCATTTTGTATGTTCGTAGGAGATAGCTCATTTATGTGAACAAATTTTCAACACAACTGTAGTATTTCAGGTTTATTATTTTTGGTGGATACTAGGACATATATAATGACACCACGCGAAGGTCTTGCATCATTTTTGGTTTTTTTTTAAAAAAATTCTGGAATTTTCTAAAGCCGGGTTTCACGAAAAAGTCAAGATGGCGGGAATGACCGTATGTAGGTAGGGGTTGAATATTGAGAAACTCTTGGTATATCCCAGATGAAATATGTGGTTGTGTATCTAAAAATGATTTTTTCAAAAATCATGTGCAAACTACGAGGCACCTGTAGTTCAAATTTGACCTGTTTCTAGCTGAATCAGCAGAAACTGTCAAAATGACCATCGTGACTATTCATCAAAAGAGTTCAAATTTTCTAAAACAATTTATGTTTCTATGATATGGATGTCATATTTGATTTCCTCTAATTTTTCTAATCGACTTAGATATTTTATTTGTCAAATTTCGATTTACGAATTTAAAGATATGAATTATTCCATATTAAATAATTTGTTCAAAAAATAATGTAATTTCTAACATTGTATTGTTATTTATTCAAAAAATATCATTATAATCATTGTTATTTATTCAAATATATTTTTTAAATTTAAAGAATAGAAAAGTTTAACATAATTTCCCAGAGGTTATTATGATTGATATGATAGTAATATTGGTAAGTTCTAACATCTCATTTGGAATCTAGTTTGGAAGAAACTCAAAGGTTAAGCGTGCTTGGACTGGAGGAATTTTAGGATGTGTGACCAAACGAGAAGTTTGACTAAGTTAAATATGTTGACTAGATTTATTGTGTAATTAGAGATTAAGTATATGGCTCAGTGCAAAATTCCGGGAAACAATTTAGAAAAATAGTTAAAAAAATTAGAAAAAAATTCGATTTTTTTTTTGAAAAAAAATATTTAAGTTATTTTGAAATATTATCCCGACGGCTTTTAGTACGCCGACGGTAATTTGGCCTATGTCGACACCCTGTTACACCCACGGCCATATGCCGACGGCAGCCGTTGGTGTAGCCTATGCCGACGGCTTTTGGTCGTCAGCGTATTGACGCATTCCTATAGTGAGAAATGACACACATGTCACGAGCCTTCATCGGCTCTACTGAGTCACGACCTTCCTTTTGATTGTGAGTGCAGACTGCCACGGAGAGGAAGGAGCAGGGGCATTAGATGAATTAACTGGCTATGCATCAGGATGTGAAGGGATATGTGTTTCTGGTGTAGAAGATTCCTAATAGGCAATTACGTGTGTACCTTGATATTTTTTCTGTGGTCAAAACACACACAATGGGTGCCGGGCGGGGTTAATTTTTAGGAGTTGTCTAACAGTCCTATAGCCTACACGTAGAATACTTGACAGTAGAAGGAAGCACACCGTAGCAGCAGAATTTTGATCCAAGAACACGAGTCTTCTTCTTATTTTTGTATTAGAGGACACTTTAGTTTTTAAACCAAAGTATTCATTACATCCAAATACATCCAATTATTCAGTACTAGAGTACATTTGTAAACCAAAGTATTCATAGAATACTTTCAAAAGCGAAGCTCCCAAATGGGCCCTAAGGCCTCTACTCCCGGCCTGGCCTCCGCATGTAGTCGATTTACCAGGGCGCTCGTCTGGGCCCGTCTCCGAAGTAGGTGGCTAGCCCAAGTTGTTCCAGGAGCTCACCAAGGTGTTGCTAGTGATTAGATTTGATACCTCCGGTGTGAGCCACGGCCTTGGGTACGATCCTGCGAACCAGCCTGTCGACTGTTGTTCCAACTACGACATCCAGCAAGTAGTTCATTCTTGTGTTGCTCGTATAGTGAGGTAGTCGCGATGGAGACAATGCCGAAGATCGCACAGCCCTCCATGGAAAGGTTCTCCATTCTCGAAGGTCGGGTTCGCTCGGAAGCCATGCGTGAGCGTGTCTTTGGTTCCACGAGAACAGGTCGGGAACCAATCGAAGAGGAGAGAAAAATTGGTGGCTCTGCATACCAGATTAGCCTATTGTAGATCTAGTATAAAGATTCATGCAATTCGAATATGAGTATGTACTAGAGGATCCGTCTAGTTATAGGGGTTAATAACTGAACGTTAAGGCTTATGGTCGAATGAAATTTCCTATTCACCACCTTGCATACAACATGGATCTTATAAGCGCGACCAACCCGAAGGAGCAAGCTCTAAAGCGGGCCCAGTCATGTGATAGATAGCGTCGGCTTTCTTTCCTCGCGCGTCGCTCTTGCTCTACCACAGCTCGCCGGCCACCGGTGTCAGTGCTAACAAGTTAACTTAGCAATGAACTTGCCAAGCGCGGAGACTCAAATTCCCCATGCATCTCATTTCGATGGACATCGCAGAAGGATCGACGGTCTGTGCGGCCGTGCCACACAGTCCCCTATTATAGTCTAAAACGCCAGTAAGGGAAAATGAGCAAAATTGCTCTATACTGTTTTGTAGGTCTAGCTAAAAGTGTGCACGCCGAGTGAGAGCCAAAGGCCAGCACTGAGGGTACTTAAAGCTGGCGTGCATATTGTCGGACCTACAGTTCTTCACCGACCACTGTTATGGGTATTTATCTCACAACGTGCAAATTAGAGCGCAAACTGTAACCTGTATGGAAGCAATAAATCCATGCTCTGGACTTCAAATTTTGTATATCGTTGTTAAAAAATCCAGTTCTCCAAATTATTGGAAATAAAATCCACAATATATAGACCAAACTCATATACATATCGAAATAGAAAACTTACTTGAAAGGTACCAAAATGCAAACTATACTATACATCACCTATGACTTCCATTATTGTGAGATGTAACCATCACTTAACTAAAGCTAAATAACGGTGCTGCTTACAATAAAGCTTAGCCTCTACATAGGATTTATGAGAAATTATTAAATATGAAGCAAAACATTGGAGAATTTGTCCAAGATGATTATTGTGACACATTCTATCACATCATCTCCTCTACGAGCAGTCGTCATGAAATACAAACATTGAAGCTAGAAAATGTTTGTAGTTTGTGTAGAAGAAGAATCACCTCCCACGAAGTCCCAACGATGACAGTAGTGTTAATTGCTCCCCATCCTCCCAAGAAGCATCACACTCCGCTTCCAATTTTTAGGGTCGCACATAGCAGTCTCAGGTTGGGCGCCGTGCAAAAGTTGGATGATGCAACCTTTTGTTCCCCTTTCCGTGCTCTCACGCAAGGAGAAAGGGAGGCGACCAAGTCCCCATTGTGCTCCAGCCAGCTGGCCCATGGATTCCTCTATCCGCCATTTGCTGCTCCGCCGGTGGCGGTTGGAGCGTGGGATCCCATTGCTTTGTGTGTGGCTGGTATTAGTTTTTTTTTTTGGTACAGTGGCGTCTTGATGTAGATGGTGTCACTGTGTAGAATAATATGTTCCTCGCTCTGGTAAGTGTTGAGGAGCGATATGATAGTGTCTCTTACAAGTTTGTGGCGTTCGCTGCTGCTCTGTATGTTGGCGGCGGTTTTCAGTAATTGCTTGCTGTTTCAACACCGGTGTGAGGGTTGCCACCGCTATATGAGCTTTGCCGTTTGCGGCGGAGTTTTTGTTTGGCTTGCGAAACAATGGTGTCATGGTGTTTTTCAGCATTCGATGTCTGTGTCCTACTCTTCCGACGGCAGGCAAAGATTTAGTTCTACAATTCATATGAAAACCACGCGAGCCATGCAAGCATCTGATAAATATACATGGTACCAGTCCAGAACTCACCACATCATTTCAGTTCTAGAATGTCTTCACTTTCCGATTGTACACTTGATCTTGCCAAGTTACAATACCGAATGTGGTGTTCCTAATGTCCAAAGTATGTATTCACTTTTTTTTTTACCAATAAGTATCTACTAGTAAATTTCCCCGTGCGTTGCAACTGAAGAGCAAATATGTGTCGTGAAGGGTATGTTTTTGTTGCACAACCATAGTGTGTCTACCATAGTGTGTTGCAGAAACCAGCCATGTTCAAAGTGTTATTTAGCATGATCGGAATGGTAAACGGTGAGACTTTGACAATGCGGAGCATGGACAGAACGTTAATATTCTGGTGAATGTAGTCCAAACGGCGAGTGGGCGGCGATGGCGAACTTGGTGCCATACTCCGGCGAAGTTGGCAACTCAAGCTTGCTTGTATTGTTTGGTATATTCTTTTTTTAAGAAAATAGTGTTTCCTAAGTTTATAAATATTGATACGCAACTGACATTATATTGCATATTTTCTAGTCAGCAAATAAATGAGCATACCTAAGCTGAGTGCTTACGATTGGCATGGCTTTTTGTTTTTTGTTTGACGGGAGCTTAGTTCTTGGCTGGACCGTAATTGTGTTACAGACTCATAGGGCCATAGTGCCATAGTGCCTTGGCCGAGTATAGGTGAGAGCAGCAAATCAAAACTTTCTTCTCAAAAGAAAAATCTTCCACCGCTCCACTCTGTCGTCTTGCTTCTCTCAACCCTCAATCTTCCACCTCGCAATTTTACTTCTTGGACAGAGAAAATTCCGATTGCTCCCAATAAACTTCATCAACATCTTGTTTTCTCTTTTCAAGGATACGTCGTGATAGACGTATCGGTTTCATAGAAGAAGAGGCCAAGAGGCCGTTACAACGCGTCTGGCACAACCGCACAGTACGCAACCCACCCCTTACATAGGTCGACTACTCACGCGACCTCCACCTATCCACCAGCCGAAGACTACTCCGGAAAAGCCCTGCTGCGCACCACAGCTGGGCTTCCTCCTCGATCGAGGAAGAGGCCCTCTGCACCGACGGCCGAAGCCCATCAAAAACAATCCCATTGCGGTGCCTACAAAGGCACCAGCAAACTAGGTTGATGGCCGTCCACATGTCCTTCTTGTCCGGCCCTCCCACCAATCTAGCCGAGAGCCAGTCCACCAGTGTGTCATCTGCCAAGGGGGTCCAGTCTGTCCCACCCCACCTAGCGAAGAAAGTGTGCCAGATCTCCCGCGAGAAGGCGCAACCCAGAAGGAGGTGGTTTATGCACTCTCCTTGGTGGTCGCAAAAGGGGCATGTCGCGGGGTGTGGCAAACCTCTACGGCTTAGCCTGTCCGCCGTCTAGCATCTATTCCTCATAGCTAGCCACAAGAAGACCTTGCATTTGTTCGGCGCCCGGGATTGCCAGATCTGAAGAGCCCCGGCGAACCTCATCGATCCCTAGAAGAGTGTCCTGCTCGCCTCCCAGTTCCACCTGAGCTCGTCCTCTGTCCCTTTTGTAAGGGTGGTCCCTGTCAGATGTTCAGCCAGCTCAAGGAGCTCGCGGATCTCCGGGCCGTTTAGGTCTGTAGGCACATCCTCCAACCACCCCCCGGCAAGTCCCTCTCGGACCGTCCTAGATGTACGTGCCCGCTTGGGCACCTTAAGTGGGAGATTCGGCGCTAGGTCCATAATGCACCCGCTTTCCAGTCACCTATCCATCCAGAACAGAGTGGAGGCTCCATCGCCTAAAACCGAAACCGTCGCGGCCTCAAATAGCGCCTTTGCCTCCCACGGAACCTGGATATTGAACTCCTTCCATGACTTCGAAGTGTCCGTCCTACCGAGCCACAACCAACGAGCTCTTAGGGCCAGGTTCATCAGCCTAAGGTTCGGCACCCCAAGCCCCCCAGGTCCTTGGGCATGCAGACCCTGTCCCAAGCCACCAGGAAGTGTCCTCCACGGGCCTCCTTGCGCCCTCTCCACAGGAAACCCCTGATGATTTTGTTAATGCCGGCCAGTGTATTCATGGGGAGGTCAAGCGACATCATGGAGAAAATGGACACTGCCGACAACATGGTCTTGATCAACTCCAGCCGCCCGCCTCTATTGAGGAGGCCCGCCTGCCACCCAGGGAGGTACCCTGCAATAGCATCCACTAAGTATCGTAGTTGCTCCGCCGAAGGTTTCCTAAGGCCCAAGGGAAGTCCGAGGTAGCGCAGAGGAAAGGGGAGAATCTGACAGTGCAGCTCCCTAGTGACCAGCTCCGCTTCTTCGTCCCCACATCGTATCAAGTGCGCAGAGCATTTTCCCAGATTTGTACGCAAACCGGACGCCGCCCCAAAATCCTCCACGAGCATGGTGAAAACCCTAAGGTCTCGCGCGGTAGGGCGTAGGAACATGACGACATCATCCGCATAAATGGCCGTGCGGTGGTGCAGCCCAGATATGGCCAATCGGTCCAACAACCCACAGGCCGTAGCCCTCTCTGTCAGCAGGTGGAGTATCTCCATGACCATGATGAAAAGCTGGGGCGATAGGGGATCTCCTTGCCGCAGTCCATGCCTGTTGAAGATCTTGGAACCAGGCCGGCCATTTAGCAGAATCCTCGTGAAAGCCGTGGACAGTAATCCACAGATAATGGAGATCAGCCGGCCTCCAAAGCCGAAACTCCTCAACACCTCTAGAAGGAAGGCCCAGCTATCAGTATCAAACGCTTTTGTTATGTCGAGCTTAAGGAGTACCGCTGCCGTACCTAGGCTATTGAGTCTACGGGCCGTGCCCTGAACCGTCATGAAGTTGTCATGGAGGCACCTTCCACGCACAAAGGCACTTTGGTGCTTCCCCACCAGCTGCGGAAGGACCGTGGCGACTCGAGTCGAGATCACCTTAGCAACCATCTTAGCCATGCTGTGGATCAGGCTGATAGGTATGAAATCCTTGACCTCCTCTGCCCCGTTCTTCTTGGGCAGCAGCGTGACGAGGGCCTGGTTAACTGCCCCAAATCCACGGGTATCCTGGCGACTCAACGAGCCAAACGTAGCCATGATGTCTGCTTTTATGGTACCCCAGCAGGCCACGAAGAATTTGTTGGTGAAGCCGTCGGGCCCTGGACATTTATCCAAAGGCATATTCCGGATGGCCTCCCAAAGTTCTGCCTCCGTAAAATCCCCTTCCAGGTGCCCCAAATCCACCGTCGGAAGTCCCAACTGCTCAAGGGCCAATGAGAATGGTCTATCGACCTCCACGCCCAGGAGCTCATCAAACAAGTCATCCACCGCCTCAGCTATCTCGTCGTGCTCGGTTCGCCTAACTCCGCCCACTAGAAGGTGGTTGATGAAGTTCTTCCTGCGCCTGTGGCTAGCGTGTGAGTGGAAGAACTTGGTACAGGCATCGCCCTCCTTAATCCACAGGATCCTGGCCCTCTGCCTAGCCAGGGTCCTCTCCAGGGAAGAGAGCCCAAGGAGCTTTCCTTTGAGCAAGCGACAGAGGCCCCTTTCCCCCTGTGACAGCTGTCGGTGGTCCATGGCCTCATCGAGGCGGAGGATGATCTCGTTAGCCACCAAAATTTGCAGTTTTATGCTCCTCACAAATTTGTCGCTCCAGCTAGCCAATGCCTTCGCAGTTGCGCGGAACTTGGAATCCAAGTTTTTGAAGGGATTTACATATCGCGGCGTTGAGAGCCAGGCATCCCGTACCACCTCTTGAAACCCCTCCACCTTGGTCCAGAAGGAATGGAAATGAAATATACGCCCTATCTGAAGATCCGGGGCAAGGTGCAATAGCACCTGACAGTGATCCGAGGGGCTCGACGAGCCAGCTACTAGGAGAGCATCCGGGTAGGCCTCTTCCCAATCCACGGTTGTGAAGACCCTGTCCAGCTTCTCTAACGTGGGTTGCGCCCTCTCATTCGTCCACATGAAGCGGCGACCATTCAGATAGACATCCTTGAGTTCCAACAATGAGAGAGTGCGACGGAACCTGCCCATCATGGCCCGGTGTAGCGTCCCTTGGTTTTATCTTCCGGATCAAGTATGAGATTGAAATCTCCGGCCACCATCCACGGCCCTGCATGAAGGTCCCTCACATCTCTAAACTCCTGGAGGAAATTCCGCTTCTCATCCACGCCCTGAGGGCCATACACTCCTGTGAACCACCAGCCCGGTTCACCTCCTACCGAGATACTGGCCGTGAGCGTGTTCAGCGTCATATACGGGTTGGAGGCCACCACAAATTCTGATTGCCATGCCAGGAGGATGCCCCTGCGGGTGCCTACCGCCGGCAGGAAGAAGTAGCCATCAAAGGCTGGTCCCAACGCCTCCCTCACAATCTGGGCATCGATGTGCGCCATCTTGGTTTCCTGTAGGCATACCAACTTGGCGCCAGAGGAGGAGACTAGGTGGAAGATCGCTGCCCTACGAGCTCCGGAGTTTAGTCCACGCGCATTCCAGACGCAAAAGACGAGATCAGACATCAACATGTCGAGGTTGCAAGATCAGTACACACGAACGTACCACTACACACTATGACAACTGTCTGAGAAGGAGGGCTACACAACGCACTCCGCAGGTGCATCCTCAGGCAACGGCAGGGCGTCCGGCTGCCAACCGAAAAGGCCAAGAACTACGTCAATGTGCTTCTGCTGCATAGGTTTGTCGAAGAGTCCATGGTAGGCGGCAAAGGCCTCATCCCCGATCCGCTCTCCCTCCCTCGCTTCCTGATCAACTCCTTCTGCTGCTTGCTCACCTGTGAGCCTGCTGCGAACTTCCCACAGTGCCTAGCACTTCTCCGAACCGGCCCCGAGAGAATCCTCTTGGTCCTGGAGCGTCTCTTTGGCCTGTTTAGAACCGGCGAGATGGGGGCACGGTACTCGTCACGGAAACCGGCAATCTCCAGGGCGTCTCCATGCTCACTCGGCTCCTGCTGAGATGCGGCCACGCTCCCGTCACGTCCCTGGATAGTATGTGGCGAAAGACTAACGTAGACGAAATCATCAAGCGGCCGCGCAGTTCCCGCCGAGTCGAGTTCTTTCAACTGGGTAGGAGCAGTGAGCTGAGATACTAGTCTACACTGTCGGGCCGAGATGTCCAGCAGGCAGTCCCCTCGGCCCAAGTCGCTGCTGTTGGGAATATGCCCTAGAGGCAATCATGTATGATGTAATTCCCAATGTATTCATAAAGTTATTAAGTCGTCCTTTGGTTTGAACATCTGATATATGTCATTGAATATGTGATTCGATTGTGGAACTATGTATTCATGTTGTTCATACTAATTGTCCTTGGTCGTTAAGGTTGTGCTGGACACACACCCTAGACTAATGTGAGTGTTGGCTGATGACACGGTTCCACTTGTCATGGGCATGGTGATGCCATTCCAACGTTCACGGACTTGGCTAAAGAGTTTAGCAAGTCCGACTGACCCACATTGAGATGCAACGAGCAAGTCGTCATTTGCATGTCTCAATCAATGTAATCCTTAGACCTGACGTTGTCGCACAATCCGAAATGTGGATCACCGACTTAGGTTCTGTTAAACGATGCTCTGTGACAAGACAGTTATAAAGGCAGAGTTCGGGTCGAATGAGAAACAAGCTGCGAGATGTGGATAATCAAGATGGGATTTTGCCCCCTCCGAATGGAGAGATATTCTCTGGGCCCTCTCGAGTGATATGATTCAGGAAGCATGGCCATGCGCGACTCAGTTAAGTGTTAACTGTGTCTATTGACTAAGAGTTAGTCAGATGAATCATATATCACGGACCGAGAAGAGAGTCGAACTATTTAAGGGATGACGATTTAATCGCCTATAGTTCGACAAGGTATATCGTGAGGCAAAAGGGACTAAGATGAATATCACATTGAAGAGAGTCGGCACGTTCTGCTAGGAGCCGCTACCGATTGATCGATTGGGAGTTGGACTCCAATCGTGTCCAAGTCACCATGAGCCTGCAGGGTCGCACACTTAAGAGCGGGAGAAAATGTATTGGTCGGGTTGGACCCGAACCGGAAATGGACTGAGTTGTGAGTCGGGCTCACAGAGGGAATGGGCCACAAATGTTGTGAAGCCCACTACCATTCGCTATATAAAGAGGGGGCGCAGGTTGCCCAGCGGGTACGTTAGTTCTCTCCCATGCGTTGGGATCCCTAGCCCCACTCAGTACAGCCGTCGCACCAGACCTAGCAGTCTGCCGTCGGAGCTCCTCCTCGTACGTGTGGATACCGGCAGAGGTGCTGTACGTTCAGCACTTCGACGCTCGCGGATCGGCTGGATCAGATCGTGGACTACACTGCCCCGACGCGCTTCATCGATAATCCGCAACCGCACGTCTAGTGGTAATTATCATGGCCTTCTACCTCGGCTAGATCTTGGAAGTACCGCGTAGGAAAAAATTTCGTTTGTCTCTACGCGTTCCAACAGCTGCAGCCTGGCAGAGAAAAATGCCCAGACGGCCTGCCAGGTGCGTCCACGGCCTTCGGCCCATGATCAGTTTCCAAGCCCACTGGAGAGATGCTGACCGGGAACCCATCCAAGACGGAATCGGGGGAGAGTTCGCGCGCGAATGCGCCGAAAAAATCGCGTCCACCACTTGCGCCCCACGACAACGAGCATCCGCTCCTCACTAGCGAAAGCAACCCTGGCGAAGTCAGCCTTTGCTAGCTGGCCCACCCTGGCTCCTTGACCGGGTCCGCCAGCTCCTCCACGCTTTCCTCCTGGCAAATTTGAAGTAAAGGCAGCCCCTTTAACGGCCCGGCGCTCTCTTTCTCACCAGACGCGGTCAGAGCGAAGCAGGTAGTGGGACCAGTCTTTCCACGTGTCAGTTCAGGAAAGGGCATCACAGCCTCCTCCAGCATTGGCAGTGTGGATTTGTATCAACTACTGTAGCTCCAAGTTGACTTATCTCCTCTAATATGCTCCGCATCGTCTCACATGACGCTCTTGGGCGACTTCATGCTCATCACCTTCCTGGCAGCTGATTGGATGTGCACTTCAGGCCGCTAGCACTTTCATCCTCAAGATGTCTCTCTTCCTCCATTAGAGCTTCTTTGGATCACAAGATTATAAAACAGAGGAACCGAGAAAATGTAGAAATTTGACAGGATTATAGGTGCAAAACATAGGATTTTAAAACAGAGGAAAACTGTTCAAAAAGTTATTTGGATAAAATCATAGGAAACTTACCTCGATCCTACGCGAATCAATGTAAAAAAGAGGCTAGAGTGGATTTTGTAATTCCTATGGAATTGGGGTGGAGGAATACAATCCATAGGTATTTTGTAGGTGTCATTCCTTTAATCCAAAGGCATTGCTTAGGAAAGAATTCTATGGATTGGAATCCTCCAAAATTCATTTAAAAATACTTGAATCCAAAGATGACTTATTGGTGAGTGCTACTATCTAGCTCCGCCATGCCCTCTAAGGCCGTCTGTAATGCTCCAGGTCAGCCGGCTCTTAGCCTTGCCAGGTAGGATTAGATTTGACGTGGAGGGGTAATTAAAGAGGGGAGAGAAGAGAGCCGTATGTTACACAAGAAACGGCTCTTGTTACGGGAACCTAGGAAAAATTAATACTCGTTGATCTGCTGTGGCTTGGACTTATGATCTGCTTCCTTTCTCTGGCTGTTGTGCTGGTACAAATGCATATAAAATCCCTGGCTGAATTTAATCGGCATGCAACAACAAGAAACGGTCGTTGTGCGCGCATCTCGTCTTCTCTATGTTACATGACCTGGCACAGTTAGATACGGCGTGGAAGAAACTGAAGTCAGGCCACAGATAGTCCGTTGCAAGATCAACAAAACCTACGCACGTACCCCTTCGTCCGCGGCTCCCAGGAAAAAGACGATTAGGGCATCCGCCTCCTGCCGGCGGCCGTGGCCGATCTGCTCGGTCTCCCGTGGCCTTAGGGCCATGGAGACTTGGTGGATCTGGTTACTTGCCGGCGGGAGGGCTCCGTTTTCAGCTGTTTTTTTGTGTTTTGTTAGGGTTTGTGTCCCATCGAGGAAGACGAGACGGCGGCTCCTTGAAGTTGGAATAAAATCCTCCCCGCCTAGCCCCCGTTTCGGTGATGCGTCTAACATCATGGGATTCGGTCGGCGTTTGTGTTTGGTGGATCCACTTGGATCTAGTATTTGTTCGTCTATGTTCGTGTGTCTACAAATTGGATTCTTCTGATCTACGCTTCTCTTCATCGGCGATGGTTGCTGGTCTGGTGCGCTGGTCCTTTGTGGCCGTAGCACGACGACTTCCCGACTGTCTACTACAACAAGGTTTGCCCGGCTCCGGCGACGGAGGGGCGATGACAGCGGCGCGCCTTCGGCTCGCTCCAGTGCTTTTAGTCGTCGCTAGGTGGTCTACGGACCTGGATGTAATTTCTATTATTTCTAGTATTCTTTGTACTACCATGGTTGTTGATGAATAGATTGGAAGTTTTCTCGCAAAAAAAAGATACGGCGTGGAAGAAACGACCATTACGGATGGCCTAAAGACAAAGACGCTTGGTTTTTTCTCTCTTTGGGAAGCGTTAAAAATTTGGACACACTTATTATTTCTCTAGCACGGGAAGTAATAGGGCTGATAGTCTTCCAGCAGAAGAAGGAAAGGGAGTAGAGCGATTCCTGCCCAGCCAAGCAGTGGCTAGATGGACGACCTCGTTCAGCTCTCAAATTCGCCCTTCATTGGAGCTGATTCATCCCACCTGCCGCGCGCCGGCCGGCTCTCAGGTTCTCGTCTTTGCCGTCTGCCCCCGGGTGCGCGGTCAGCTGCTGCGAACGTGCGTTGAGACGTATGTGAACCAGCAAACAGCATATATGTGCCTTCAGCTTGCCAAATGTAAAGTCAAGCCTTATAAACTCGTCATCATCGGCGCACGTGTGGATTTTCCGTCTTGAAGGCTTCGTCTAGAAGTTGTGTATGTATCTTTGATTTTATATTTTGCCATTAGTTTAGAGGTAGTCTGGGGAAGGTGTTGTTGCGAGGCATGCGGCGTCAGTTTTTTTTTTTTTTTGTACAAGCGTCAGGTTTGTTTACTTTGTACTTCTTTGCTTGTTATATTAATGAAAAACCGGCTGTGTGCATCAATTTGATACAGAGGCCGGGACACTGTTTCCGTTTCAAAAAAACTAAACTCGCACGGTCGATGGAATTATCTATCGAAACAATTGAACGTTCAAAATTGGTAGAACTACAACAGTTAGATGAAACGACATATATGTAGACAATTGAATCGATCTGAGTCTGTGATGATTTTTCTTCTTCTTGGAATCCACAAAAATTCTTATTCAGGGCGTGGTTCTGCTCTTCCCTATCCTGGTCCCTCGTGTATACTGCTCTCCGTCATTTTTGGTCCTGATCCGATCTTCACGTCACAGTCGTGGAGTACTTTCTGACGACACGCAGATTTAACATAGCTCCTTGGTACACTCCAACAATACACGTGTACAAAATCAGGTAAGCAGGCAGACTACCACCTTAATGGATCGATCTGTTATTCATCTAGCTATAAGTACGATGGTATCAATCTCTAGACACACAACGAGCTGGGAAACTCCTAGAGATCAACTATCCTACTCGATATCTATTTCTTATACTATACATTGTACAAGATACATACACTATGCCTTATAGACCCACTCGTGCTTATTTCCAACTCGTGCTCAAATTCCCCATGCATCTCATTTCGATGGACATCGCAGAAGGATCGACGGTCTTGCGGCCGTGCCACACAGTCCCCTATAATCTAAAACGCCAGTAAGGGAAAATGAGCAAAATTGCTCTATACTGTTTTGTAGGTCTAGCTAAAAGTGTGCACGCCAAGTGAGAGCCAAAGGCCAGCACTGATGCTACTTAAAGCTGGCGTGCATATGATCGGACCTACAGTTCTTTCACCGACCACTGTTCTGGGTATTTATCTCACACACGTGCAAATTAGCGCGCATATGATCGGACCTGTATGGAAGCAATAATTCCACACGTGCAAATTTGCATATCGTTGTTATTATATTCATATGAAAACTACGCGAGCCATGCAAGCATCTGATAAATATACATGGTACCAGTCCAGAACTCACCACATCATTTCAGTTCTAGAATGTCTTCACTTTCCGATTGTACACTTGATCTTGCCAAGTTACAATACCGAATGTGGTGTTCCTCATGTCCAACTATCTATTTACTTTTTCCTTTTACCAAAAAGTATCTATTTACTTTTTAATTAACTTCACGTCTTTGGAGAGAAACCATGAGATTGTTTCTGGTCCGTACTTTACATGGAGAGAATACCTCGTTGGGCCATGAAACAGCGTTGTGGAAGGCATTCCGATGGGCCATAAATGTCGGAAGTGGTAGGGTAAGATGGTGGCCGTGAATTCCTATGGAAGAAACATACCTTTTTTTTTCAACGGAAAACCCAGCCTCTGCATCCCGTGGATGCACATAGCTAACTTTATTAAGATAGTGTTCGGTATCACCAATTATTTAACTTATTACAACTTAACGAAATTGCAGCAATGATACAAAAACAAGCCACAAAAAACCACTCAAAATAAAGAGTTTACACATCTCGCAATCTCCTAGTGTGCAGCCACCCATCCTGGCTGAAGATAGCCCGCACGACCACCATCAATCGTGCATATCCTGTATCCAAACGACCACGTAGACCTTCTGGGGAGAGGAATGACCACAGATGGATCCAGTGGGTGGCCCTGTTTACTACCTGCAAAAAATGAACGGCTTCCATCTTGTTAAAAATTACATCATTCCTGCAATTCCAAATTGCCCAAAGAAAGGCACACATGCCAATGCGAATAGTAATTTTAGTCATCTTGTCCACTCCATTTAACCAACCTCCAAACAGATTAGTTACCGACGATGGAGGAGAAATACTAAAAGTAAAGTGGTTTAAGCGCCAAATATTTTTTGCAAAGGAACAAGTTATAAACAAATGCTCAATAGTTTCATTATGACCGCAAAAAACACACTTTGGACATCCCGCCGGATTGCAGCGCTCATCTTCGCGATCTTGAGATCGATGTGAGCACGACCAAATCACCAACGAGATTTGATATCGTAACGCTTTGTGTCTTCGAGGGTATGTGATACGTCATAAACGTAACCCTAATTTCCGATGTTCCATGTTGTTTTTATGTTGTTTTCCACATGTTTTCCTTACACTTTATGTCATTTTTACATGTTTTCCGGTACTAACCTATTAATAAGATGCCACATAGTCAGTTCCCTGTTTTCTGTTGTTTTTAGTTTCAGAAAAGTTGTTCTGGAAATATTCTCGGAATTGGAAAATTCGAAAGCCAGAAGTCCTAAAAGTCCCGAGAGCTTCCAGAAGTCCCGAAGAGCCCCGGAGGGAGGCCACAGGGTAGGCACACCATGGCATGGCGCGGGTCCCCCTAGCCGCGCCACCTAGGGGGTGTGGACCCCCTGGCCACCTCCCGGCATCGCCCTTTCGCCCATATATACTCCCCGATGCATAAACCCTAGGGGAATCGACCTTTTACGCAAAATACATTTGTAGCTCCGCCGCCACCACCGACAAGTTTCGGGGGACAAATCTCTATTCTGATACCCTGCCGGGACGGGGAAGTGCCCCCGGAAGCCATCTCCTTCGACTCCACCGCCATCTCCATCGCCGCTGCTTTCTCCTATGATGAGGGGGGAGTAGTTCCCCCCGAGGCTGAGGGCTCTACCAGTAGCTATGTGGTTCATCTCTCTCTCCCATGGTGTGATCTTTATGTGATCATGAGCTTTGTAATCTAGTTGAGTATGTAGAGATATCTTCATCTGTTATGTTACTCAAGTGGTTTTGTTATCTACGTAAACACTTTGATCACGGGGTAAAGGTGATAGTGTGTGCACCGTGTGGTTTAGCATGATATTTATATCTTGTGTTGGAAGATGAACCTATGAAATTGTGGTGTTTGCGTGGAACCATCTGGGTCCCATGGTGATTGCATGGGGGTTACTTGGCTGGGAAAGTGCTTACTCTGAGGAGTGTTGTTAAAGCCCTACGCAATGATTAGTGTTCGTTATTCGACAGGAGAGTGGTTCGGAGTAGCATAGTGAAGAAATCATATTTATGCACTCAATTATGTTTTCATTGTTGAGAGTGTCCTCTAGTGAAAGTAGGAGCCCAAGCTAGGCCTTATTTCCAAGCATTGAAACTCCGTTTTCCTCCTGTGCTGCTACATGTTTCCTTGTTGCCTTATTTATTTCAGTTTGCTATTATCACTTATTATCATCCATATTAGTTGCATTTTACTCTCTCTTCGCCGAACTAGTGCACCTATACAACTGACAATTGTATTAGGTGTGTTGGGGACACAAGAGACTTCTTATACCTTGATTGCAGGGTTGATTGAGAGGGATATCTTTGACCACTACCTCCATGAGTTCGATAAACCTTGGGTGATCCACTAAAGGGAAACTTTCTATTGTTCTACAAACCTCTGTACTTGGAGGCCCAACATTGTCTACAAGAATAGAAGCGTGTGTAGACATCAAGCTCTTTTCTGGCGTCGTTGCCGGGGAGGTAAGGTAAAAGTTACTCACATCCTCGGGTGTGAGTTCTCGAAGTTATTTCCTTTAGATTCTGCAATTAAATATTTTTGTTTCTTGTTTTTATTTTCACTAGTTAAGCTTAATGGAAAACAACAAAAATATGAGAGAGCTTTATAATATTTATCTTGAGTTAGGACATGAAGTGTTTGAAAAGAAAATTAAAAAACATATGGAGCTTTATTTGCATGCCAGTGGCAATTTTATTAGTATGAACTCTTTAAACACCATTATTGCTATTGCTATGGAAGAGTCTAAGCTTGGGGAAGCTAGTCTTGATGAATATGATAATTTTAGTTCCCAAGCATGGAGGAGAAAATTTGCTTTGATGATGAGCCTATGCCTGTTACATATAGTAGTGATCATGATTGGTAAGATCACACTACTTTTGATATTGAAAATGATGATATAGAAAGCTCTAAACTTGTGGATGATGTGTTTGAAAATCCTTTTGCTACCAATGATTAGCAATTTTAGTGCATTCGAAATAATAATTTCACATGGTTCAGTTTCAACACAAGCCTAACACTCGTAAACACATTAGCTACTGTCACAACTTCTTTTAAAAAAAAATCTCAAAAGAACACCAAAATAAAGAGATTAAGATGCAAATGCAATTATTGGCACAAATCTGTCAAAAACAGAAAAATAGGTAAAGATGATTTTTTTCGAAAATACTCTGTTGCTCAACTCAAAAAGTGGCCAACAAATAAATGTTGCGGAATTATCTTAGGAATAAGCACACAAAATTTCAGATCATTCTAATATTCCAGGATTTTATACGATGTTTTACGGTGGACAGCAGAAATATGTTTCCTGCGCAGAAATCCGAAAACCAACTCTAACTTTCGTCAGAAACTTTACTTGGCACTACTAAAACATGAAAATAAAGATACAAAGGAGTTGCTACAGAAGTATACAACCCCTGGACTCAAAGAAAACAGAAAAAAAACAATGCAAAAATAAAAACATGCGTTATCTCCCATGAAATGCTTTTCTTTAAAGCCTTTTAGGTAGGCACAATGATTTTTAAAAGATGCTCACATAAGAATAAGAGTTGAAGAACAATAAGAGAGCATCAAGAAGCACATATTAAACACATTTAAGTCTAACCCACTTCCAATGAAAAATAATCTTGTAGGAAAATAAGTCATGAAAGCACAAAGCAACAAGCATAGGAAAGCGAAACAAGTGCAACTTCAAAAATTTCAACATAAAGAGGGGAAACTTGATATTGTTGAGATGGCTAAAATTATGTTTTCCTCTCTCATAATAACTTTTAGTAGCATCATGAATAAAATTACAACATTCTTATCATGAGCCACATGCATAAAAGAATTAATACTCTCCACATAAGCAAAGTCATTCTCGTCAATAATATTGGGAGCAAATTCAAGAAAATAGCTATCATTATTATTCTCATCACCATAATCATTAAATATAGGAGGCATAGTATTAGCATGGTAAATTTTCTCCTCAATAGTAGGTGGACTGAAAATATCATATTCATCATTGTAATCATCATATATAGGAAGAATAATATCATCATAAGCAATAGAATAGTCATCCTCCAAAATGTGTTCATTTGCAAACATATCATCATTTTTACTAGGAGGAGATAGGGAATATGCCCGAGACGGAATAATAAAGTGGTTATTATCTTATTACTTTTTTATGATAAATGTTTATTTCTCATGTTAGAATTGTATTAACGAGAAACGTTGCTACATGTGTGTTTAATAAACAAACAATGGTTCCTAGTAAAGCCTCTCTTTTAACTAGCTCGTTGATTAATAGATGATCAAGGTTTCCTGATCATGAACATTGGATGTTGTTAATAACGGGGTCATGTAATTAGAAGAATGATGTGATGAACATTGACCCAAAGTGAATATAACAATGTGATCAAGTCATTAAGTTACATTGTTATATCACACATATGAAATAACTCTAATCCTTAGACCATGAGATCATGTCAATCACTAACACCAAAACAAAGCTTTGATGTCATCAAACGTCACACCGTAACAGTGTGACTATAAAGGTGTCGTTGGGTATTCAGAAAGTGTTAGTTGATACTCATGGATCAAGAGTGGGATTTTTTCATCCAAATGACGGAGAGATATACTCTAGACCCTCTCGGTGATATCACATCGACGCCGCTTGCAAGCACGTGACTAGGTCACATGGATGTCATATCACGGAACGAGTAAAAGAGTACTTGTCAGTAACGAGACTAAACTAGGTATGGTTGATACCAATGATCGGATCTCAGAAAAGTAAAATATCGCGAGACAAAGGGAATTGGTTACGACGTTTATGGTTCACACGATCACTAGATTCATCTTTGAATGTGTATGAGTCATTACGGATCTCCAGGTCCCGCTATTAACTATTGATTGGAGAGGTGTCTCGATCATGTCTACATTAATCACGAACCGTAGGGTGACACACTTAAGGTTCGATGACGCGATTGAGTGGATACAAAATATCGGAGAAAAGTTTGGACAACACCGAAATTGTTTCGGGGAATATTGAAATAGTCACAAGAATAGTTTGGGGAATATTTAAATAGTTCAAGGTGGTATATGTTAATGTTTTATTAACAAATAGTTCAAGGGGGGTAAGTGTTAATATTTGTTAATAGGATTAACAAATATTAAAATAAAGAAACAAAATTGTTTTATTTATTTATTAAAACCCTTGGAATTTCGAGTAGGAATTGATGAGAGATTGAGTGGGTTGAGTGGAGACTTAACTCACATGACGAGGGGAGAGGTGGAGGCACCAAAATTTCGTGGCTGCCTCCCCCTCCTATATAAAGAGGGGTTGGACCTCGGTGTCATCTCTATCGCCATCCTCCCGCTAATCCACCTCATGTTCATGCGCATGGCGAAGCCCTGAACGAAGTTTTCTCCACCACACCACGCCGTCGTGCTGCTGGTTTCCGAGGGATCCTCTACTTCCTCTACCCCGCTGGATCAAGGGAACGGAGGTCTTCATCAAGCTGTACGTGTGACCGAGTGCGGAACCGCTGCCGGATTGCAGCGCTCATCTTTGCGATCTTGAGATCGATGTGAGTACGACTACATCACCAACGAGATTTGGTCTCGTAACTCTTTGTGTCTTCGAGGGTATGTTCTCCTTAAGACTATATTTCTCCCCGTTCCTTACATCTCCTAGATTAGATCTTGGTCCTTCGGGTGTCTATCGCGTAGGAATTTTTTTGTTTTCTATGCAACGAACTCTTAAGTGGTATCAGAGTCGGATCTATGCGTAGATGTTTTGTACGGGTAGAACACATAGGTGTATGTGGGCATTGATGATCATGTTATTGCCTCCTTGAGTATTTTATGATCTTAGTGGCATAGTAGGATGAAGCTTCCCTAGACAAACTTTACATGTACTTTGTACGCGAGACCTGTCTCACTTGTGGCTGAGGGGGTGTCTGTTTGTCCTACTATAGTTAAGATCTAATTTACAAAGGGTTGTTAAAAATATGTTTATCAACGTCATGGCTGATGTTCCTCGGAAGCCCAAAGCCACGTAAAATATGCAAAAATAAATTAGAGACGTCTAACTAGTTTTTGCAGAGCATGTGATGTGATATGGTCAATATTACAAATTTGATTATGAGATAATCTCTTTTGTAAATTATTGATATACCGGAAGGGATCCATATGGTTGTCTTATTATTGATGGACAATCAAGATGGAGATGCCATGGACCTTGGTACCATGCCGGTGGAATGATGGAGATCATACTGTGATTCACAAGATGGAGATCAAGTGCAAGAAGGACTATATCATATCACATTATCCATGCATGTGATGTTCATCCTTTTATGCATCTTATTTTTCTTAGACCGCGATGGTAGCATTATAAGATGATCCCTCTCACTTTATATCAAGATAATAATGTGTTCTTCCTTAGTATGCACCGTTAATAAAGTTTGTAATTTTGAGACACCACGTGATGATCGGGTGTGACAGACTCAACGTTCGCATACAACGGGTGCTGACGAGCGTAGCATGTACAAACATGGTCTCGGAACACATGCAATACTACGGTTCTACTTGGCGAGCCTAGCATGTACAGACATGGCCTCAGAACACGTAATCGAAAGGTAAAGCATGAGTCATATGGATAATATGATGAACATGTCGTTGTTCGCCTTTGCAGCTACATCATCTCACGTGATGATCGTTTTTGGTGTAGTAAATTTGGTTCGTGTAATCACTAAAACGACTAGAGGGGTTTTCTTTTGAGTGGGAGTTCACGTAGTAATTTTGAATTAACTAGAACTTATTTTATCATGAACAACCAATCAAAATAAATTTGCACAAATTGTAGTATTCATTGGCATCCACAAACTACCTTACACTTAGATTGTTAATTGAGATATATAATTGTTATGATCGGGTAAAAACCATTTCAGTTTGGTACCGTATTAATGAAATTTAATATTGAGTCCTATTGTAGATTTTTGGTATTTCCTACCTAGCTCCATATTATTAATGAAGAATTGATCTAGAGAGCAAATTATTCCTACTTAGAATTCAGAGTCATGCTTGCTTCCATGTTACTTTATCTTCAAAAAAATGTTTTGTTGATCAAGGTGATTTAGGAACTGAAAAGAATTGTTTCCAGAAACAATCAAGTTAAAGATATATTGATATGTAGAAACTTATTTGTGGCAACATGACCGAGTATAATTTAGCGTGACAATGTATGCTTATATTATTTGAATATATGCAATGATTGAAGACGCTAGGCGTTTGAATATTCCAAGAAATTGGGCGCCAAAAACTATCCTCTAAATTCCTTCATTCGAGCTATAGTAGCTTAATCATAAAATTGTTATAATGGGATGAATTAAAAGTATGGGTAAAGTCGTTTACCTTGCCTGGATATTTCTAAGAGTAGAATCCGGAAGAATGCTATTAATATGGTGATATTAGTAGAACAATCAAACTCAAAGTATGACTCAATGGGTGATAGTATATGACTAACAAAGTAAGGAAAATGAGCTAGTATGACTAGTGTTGTTTGATGTTAATTGATTCTTCTTGTAAAGAAAAAGAAATATTGAAAATAGAATTACAAAAAGGTATATGGCAGAAAAACAAGATAACTGGAAAAGTCCATTTCACGAGTATATGCTTGATATTCAAGTTATATATGTATTACTAGTTAACAAAGTATTTTTGGGTATTTTGATACCAGATTGGTTGGTATGAGTTGTCATACAAAGCAACACAATACAAGAAATACACGGGCCTAAAAGGAACTACTAGTAGATGTGGAATCGATTATGACAAGAACAAAAATAAAATGTTATTGTGTTCATTGTCGTATCGAACCAAACATTTAAGATTTATTTTAAGAACTTAATAAGTTGTTATTTTAGTCTTTTGTGAGAACAAATAAGATTGTTCAAACTATGACCATATTCCATAATTGATGGATGAGTTAATATAAATCATGTTGGTAAAGTAAACATCTATAAAACTAAATGATAAACGTTGCAAGCCATAAAAGAATTTCACTTAAATTGTGACACCACCATTTTAGTTCATATCGGAAAGGAAAGCATGAAGGAATCCATGTTAATGGACTTCCGAAGTCATTTTATTTTGAATAAATTGACGCTTGTGAGACCTTTTCCAAAAGATGACTAGAATTCTATTCATAGGCCAATTTAGAATGGACGACTAATTTAGTGGAGATTATACGTATTGATGTATATAGTCCATTATATGTAGTCATGTATGGTGGATTTAATTTCCTTCATAAAATTCCATCGATGAATTGAGTAGATATATGAGTATATCTATTTAAAGAGAACAGAGTTTGACATTTTTGAATTGGTTCAAATTATTGTTAGTATGAAGTAAAAATCATTGTAACAAGATAATAATGTATTTATGATTGGATCATAAAGGATAAAGTTTGAGTTCCAAGTTTAGCAAAACATCTGAGGAGTTGCAGAATTGTTCTACAACTTATACTTTTCGAATACCCCACATTAGTTTGGAGTGTTCGAGAGAAAAAATCAAACCTTGTTTGACATGGTAAGATAAATAAAAATGCCATTATAATTTTATAGTTTATACATTAGTGACAACCGCTTTTACACTGAAAAAGAGCACCATCATGATCCGTTGAAATTGACACCATATAAGATATGGTTTGGGTAATGACCCGAATTGTCTTTTTCTTAAGTTTTGGTATGCATAGAATGTGTAAAATATTTATAACCAAAATAGGATACATATATGTTTATAAGGTTATCCCAACGAATCCATTGGGTATTTCTCCTATCACCAAACCAAAATACAAATGTTTTTTGTCAGAAAGGGTTGATTTCTCGAGAAAGTATTTTTTGCGAAATAAGTGAGTGGGAGGACAGTAGAAACTCGACGAGATTATAGAATCTTTGTTATCATGTCAAGAGTAGCGCAACACTGGAAGTTGTTCTGGGGTTTCCTATTTTGACTAAATAGAAGACACTACATATGTTCTAGATACTTCGAATGTGTTTGCGAACTGAACCACAAAAGTCCTAAAACTTTGTACTTATACCAACTTGTGGTTTGATAGTGAAGTGTTGTTTTGACAACAAAGAACCTGGACCTTATAAAGGAAGCAAATGATGGGCCCTGACTTCGTAAAATTGCTATGAGTCATTATATCCGCGATAGTATTCCTGTATGAATATCAAGTATGTAATTTGGTAGTCTTTTCTATAGGCATGATGCCTAACAATAGCAAACGGGTCTATATAGAAAGAAAGACATGGATATTTGCATCCTTTGAAAATTGTACTTGTCGAAAAGATGTTTTCAAAGAAGTTCAAAGAGTTGACTACAGTAAGATTTTAATCTTCCGTAGTGATGCTTTAGTCTTTGCGGATAGTTCTAGCAAAATTTACATATTATAATATGGCAGTTGAATAACAAAACCAACTTTCCTCTCAAAGAAGTTTGATCGAGGATGTGTACTTGACACAATCTGAGTGTTTGGTAAAATTCAAAAGGTTGCTGGAATGGTATGCAAACTTCAATGGTTGAAGTGAGCATACGAAGTTGGAATCTTTACCTTAATGAAGTTATCAAAAGGGTTTGATTCCATCATGAACGATAAAGATGATTGAAATTAAGTGGGAGCGCTATGACATATTTCTAATGCTTTATGTAGATTACATATGGTTGATTGGAAAATATGTATTTTAAATTAACACAATTAAGATTTTCATATTGATGAAAGACTTAGAAGATATTCGGCATCGATATATATATAAGAGATGGATTGAAGCGCTTAATATGGTTGAGCCAAATTACATAGATGAAATATTGAAGTAAGTCAATATCGAAATGACAAGAAGGAGTTCTTGCCACATGTTTTGACACATGATGAGTATAATTTATTTAAGATTTCTAAGTCATGTGTTCAATGCTATGTACACAACCAGATAAGTCCTATGCTATAGAATGTTGTAGCAGGATAATTCATATGATGATTAGATAACAGTGGGAGAGATCCTTATACCACTTTAGAAATGCTAAGGATATGTTTTCCTATGTAGTAAATACAAACTATTTGTTGTAATATGTTACACTAATAGTCTTGTAATCTATTCAAATAATTTTATCTCAATTAAAATATGCGATGAAGGGTAGCACAATAGGCTGGAAGAAAGTTCCATGCTGGATTTGAAAGAGTTTCAAAATTAAATTATTGTGACAGATACTACAACAAAGGCTAATTATATCGTTGTGTCGACAACAAATACTATGAGTATTTTGTGTCAAAGTGTTCTTTATTGAACTTGGTGAATTTCCAAGAATATTGACACTATGAAGCTACATTTTAACAATGTTAGTAACATTAGTTTAAGCTGAGGAATTAAGGTCTCGCCGGTTGACCAAAAATATACAAAGCCATCTCATTAGATATTGAGTGATGCGTGTAGACGCAAAGAACATGCAAATACAATAGGACATGAACATGTCAGATCTTTTGGTGATGTTTACCACATGCGAAGCATGGTAATAACACTGGAACGCCATATGTTTTAAGTGCTTACAGACTAGATTATTGACTCTAGTGCAAGTGGGAGACCGAAGGAATATGCCCGAGAGGCAAAAATAAAGTGGTTATTATCTTATTTCTTGTTTATGATAAATGTTTATTTCTCATGCTAGAATTCTATTAGCCGGAAACGTTGATACATGTATGTTTAATAAACAAACAATGGTTCCAAGTGAAGCCTCTCTTTTAACTAGCTTGTTGATTAATAGATTATCAAGGTTTCCTGATCGTGAACATTGGATGTTTTTAATAACGGGGTCATGTCATTAGAACAATGATTTGATGAATAGAGACCCAAAGTGAATATAGCAACGTGATCAAGTCATTAAGTTACATTGTTATATCACACATACGAAGTAACTTCAATCCTTAGACCATGAGATCATGTCAATCACTAACACCGAAAGAGTGCTTTGATGTCATCAAACGTCACACCGTAACAGGGTGACTGTCGGGGGGTTACCCCCGAGTAGGGTAAAGGCAAGTGGTAAAGGCAACAGTCAGAAGAGAAGTTTGGTCGAGTAGTCGCCTACCCGGTACTTGCTACCCGGTCGACTGCTACTCGGTCTTACGAAAAGATGACCAGAAGGAGATATCAAGCAGGTTATGTCCGTTCGAGTAGAAGAGCTGGTCCGAGTAAGATTGGCGGGAATCTACTCGGGCCAGAAGTCAAAGGAGCCGTTCTGACACAGGATCCCGCGTATCCTGGGTCCGTACTTGGCACTATTCACACCACTGTTCATCTGGGGCCGGCATGCCTGACAGCGACAGTAGGGCAGCATGCCGTCGTAGGATAGGGGGGACCTACTCTGTGTTAAGCGCAGTGATACCAGACTGTTCACTTGGTTTTGCCCAACGACTTTCCGGACAGGACAAGATTAGGAACCAAAGCTGTCAGCGGGAACTCGGAAGAAGGACGATGTGCACACAATGTCGACACTTGTCCCTATTTGGACGTATCCGGCTGGGAACCGTGTATATAAGGTGCCCCGCCGCCTCCTGCGTGAGGGATCGCATGCTGGAACACAGGAAACCCTAGATTCTTGACCTAGTTCATCACGTATAGAGAAGAGCGGCTACTCGGTAGCAAGAACCATTGTACTGTGGCTACTCGGTGAGACGTCAGAATACACAAAGAAAGGCAGGAGTAGGGGTTTTACCTCCTCACGAGGGCCCTGAACCTGGGTAGATCGTGTTGTTTGCAGTGTTTAGTTCTTACTTCACGCGGCTACTCGTCGCGTGATCCCTCCCCGAGCACCTCCAGCGTCCTTCGTCCCCACATCTTTAGCCATCCTATGGCATCTGCCGTGACACCACCACGACAGTTGGCGCCCACCGTGGGGCAACCAGCGGCGCTGGCTGGAGTTTCTGTTCGGACGGGATCTTCTTCAACGGAGCGCGTAGTCTGTGGCCTTGTCCACAGATTCGGCTCCTTCGACTTCGTCACTGACAACGCAGGCGACTTCGTTGGCAAGGCCATGCCGGAGGGCGGCTCGGTGATCTCCTTCGGCGCGCACCTCGTCTACGTCGCCATCGTCATCAACCGCGACTACCCCGAGCTGGTGCATGACGCGGAGGATCCTCCCGCTGTGATCGCTGCTCGCGGAAGGCCTACGCGCCATTATGCGGACCACGCTGAGGTGATGGTGACCGGCTTGGCGGCAAACGCCGGCGCAGCTGCTACTGGCGCCGCGGCCGTCGTCGAGGATCTTGCTGCCTCGAGCGCTGGTGGCAGGACCCACAGGCCTTACGAGAAGGACTGCAACCTTCCTTCCTCCACCACTCCGACCATTCCCGCGTCGGATGGGCGGAACGGCATGCCGCCTCCCACCGACCTCGAGCTCCTGAGCATGAAGGAGCAGCCCGAGTGGCAACGCCAGGAGCTGCTCGCCGAGCAGGCGGAGTTGGACAAGATCAGGCTAGAGTTTAGCTTAGATCAGCTTGAGTACAACAAGGCTCACGGCTTCACGCCAGTCACTAGGAGAGCTAGCAGAGTAGGCGCCACGCGGCGTAACCTTGGTGCCGAGATGGCGACAGTGGTAGAGGTTCCTGCTCAGTCCGCCACCGCAAACACCTCCACTAGGCCTAGATACAGCACACCCGCCAAGACATTTAGAGCTGCAGAGGCCGTAGCCGCCGAGTTGCCTCGTCTCGATGGCGATGCGCGCGTTAGGCAGCAAGAAAGACTCAACGAGTTGGTGTTAGAGGCTGCTAGGCAGAATGAGGAGTTCCGGAAGGCCAACCCGGGTGCTGGAGCTTCGCAGGTGGTGCACTCGCACGCGGCTAGATCTAATGATCAGGCCTCGTCTCCGCACCCCAGCCGCGAGAAGAGCCGCAGCGGATGTTCCGCCAGAGATAGGCAAATGCAGGTGTATGACCCGGCTGCTGCCGCGAGACAGCTTGCTGTGCCGCAGCAGCCCGGGCAGGAACACAACGCTGCAAGAGCAGTCTCCACTACTAGGAAAAAGGGCATCAGTGGCGCACCACTTTGGGAATCAGTGGCGCACCATGGTGCGCCACTACTATTGCGCCACTGATTCCCTGGAGAATCAGTGGCGCACCATTTTGGTGCGCCACTGATTCTCTGGGGAATCAGTGGCGCACCAAAGTGATGCGCCACTGATTCCCCAAAGGTGCGCCACTGATTCTTTGAAGAATCAGTGGCGCACCACTTTGATGCGCCACTGATTCCCTAGAGTATACATGCACTTTAGGGAATCAGTGGCGCACCACACTAATGCGGCACTGATGCTCTGTGCCACTGATTCCTTTTGATGCGCCACTGATTCCTTTGGGGATGCGCCACTGATTCCTATGTACGTATACGCAGTTTTGTTTGTACACGTATTTATACATCATGTATACATGTATTTATAAAGGTTACACAATTTAAATAACAGATTGCAAACTAGTATAAATAGACAAAGATGATCATTGTCACAATCTGGTTCATCATCACATTCATAGCTAAAATCCGAAATAGTAATAAGTTTGAAATATTACAAATTCATCAACAGAGTCTACCTAGTAGCAAGTCGTTCATCACAAGTTCATCGATCTCATCACATTACAAATTAAGGAGGGGATAGTCACCTACACTACCAACATAAATAGATCAGAACTGCAGTCACTGTGGCGAGAAAGACGCCAAAGGTCTTCATCCGTTTCATGTTCCTATGATCCCGTTCCTCTAGCAAGTGGTTCATCCACCGAGCCTCTGCCTCCGCTATAGTACTGTAGCTTTTTTAAGAGTTGCCATTGAACCTTGTCACTTGCTTGTGATACTGCTCCCAATGGGCATAGAACAAATCTAAAAAATAAATGAATTGTTCAAGCACCACTGAATTGATGTTTTGTGGAACCACAGATAATAGATGTATAAGTAGTGAATTTTACTAATACTAGCTACAAAACTACAGTAGTAAAGTTTCGAAGAATCTGACAGCAAAAGTTCAGCCAAGATCAACCGACAAGTAAGATTATTAGTGGAATATTAATGCCCATCTATATATCCTTTTGGACAAGAAAAAATGCAGAAAAAGGTTCAAAACAGATATCGGATAAGTAAGATTCAGCTAATAATTTGCATATACACAAATACCACAGTGGACAACAGGATCGATCACACACACCTAGCTAGCTAATTAACTAACTCTTTAACCACCAGGAACTAGTAATTACTAGCAGCCATGTAATTTCTCCCCATGCATGTCTGTTTTATATAAACCTTTTCAACAAGATATTGTCCACCCAGCAGATAGATGAGTATGCTGTGCTCATCACAAAATGAGTGTGATGTCCACCCAGCAGATAGATATTACAACATGAGTATTCAGAGATATCATCACAATGGTGAAAGCAAAGAAAAAATCTCATCGGCTAATTACATCCAATAGAATTTCACAACCGACCATCTAAACGACATATGGCATATTTACCATTCGATTCAGCAAATAACTACCGGAGATGGTAACACTGGTCATAAAAGTAGAGCCCATGGTACCTGGTTATGTACAGATATAAGAGTATTTCTAGAAGTGAGTTTTTCTCTGTTCTTAACAGTGAAGTAGAGCCCAGGATGCAGTTTACAAGTTAGATGTTTGCTCTGTTCTTACCAGGACTCAGGCGCGACGACGATTCAGCAAATAACTACCGGAGATGGTAACACTAGTCAATTAGCTTGAGCTGCACACCATGTCATCGTTTCATCTACATTAAGGTCTCTAAAAATTCACATCTAAGTAATTATTCAGCTAATCTTGGGCGTTCCACAAGGAACCAAACATTGAAACGGAGACGGGGTCCTCACCTGTGGTCTGGTGGATGCAAGCTCATGGCGGAAGAGGTTGCTCCCGCAGCTGCACCTGGTTGCAGCCACAGGCTTCCATCTCCACAGCTTCTTTTACGGTAGTGAAGAACGAGGACGGTAACGACTTGGAGCTGCAGCAGCGTGGCGGAGGAAGGCTCTCCACCGGCGTCTCCCGTTTGCCGGCGTGCAGCGGGTTCCTGTCTTCATCTTAACGAAGGAAGACAAAATATGGTGCATAAGAACACAAGAAAATTAGTTAGGCACATGTGAGCAGATGCAGAAAACATGAAGTATCTATTTTTCCATCATCAATCCGAGCTAGCCTTTTTTGGTACATGGAGTTATCGTGTGGGAATAATTAAAAAGAATCTCATTCCTTATATTAGAGACGAGAGGATCATGTGAAGTTTCTTGTAACAGTGGAATATTTTTTTTCTACACACATAAAAAGCATTGCATGCTTTTGTATCATCGAAATATTATTTGTACACATCATCACTAATACACCAACGTAGAAAACTGAAATGTATGGATCATGTCATACCAGAACAATCTTATAGTGTGTGCTCTAACTAATCCACAATTTCTACCAAGTAATAAAATTAAAGAATCAAAAGGAAACTAAAGTACAGAGGTTATTGTCCTGGAGACTAGAGCGACGGCCGAGCAGAGCCGCAGCGTCACGGCGGCGCGCTCGATCCAGGAGACATGGCGTCTCTAATGCTTGTCCACGGGAGATATAGGGCGTCGCGGCAGCGCGCTCAATCTAGGGCTGATATTGTTCGCGGGAGGACTAAGTAGAGACAGAGGGGGGGAAGCACCGGCGCTTGCTGCGCGGGGTGAGACGTGGGGGCGGCGGCTGGGTGAGACAGGGGGTGACGGCACTTACTGGGTGAGACGCCGGCAGCTGCTTCGGTGCTCCTTGCAGGGGGCGGCCGGCGGACCAATTCCCGGATCTGGTGAGCTTCCAACCAAGGGGAGTAGCGGACGCCGGGATTGGGGCTGGAGGTGCGGGATCCGTCAGCGCAACGGCCGGGATTGGGACAAGGGCGAGCTTCGGTGACGGAGTTGGCAACCGGCGGCCGGCGGGAGTCGGGTGGGTCAGGGTCTCGCGCGTGGGAAGGAAGTGGAGATTTTAATTTTTTTTCTTTGATTTGTTCCGCAGGTGGAGGTCGGGATAGTCTGCTGACAAGGTGGCTCCAAGGGCCTTTCCCGAGTGTCCTGCAGTAATGTACGCGAGCAATGAAATTTTTATTTTGTAAATATAATAAATAGTTAATAAAACATCTTGTTAGGCAAATAATTAATTAAGATTAGTGTCAAGCTTATTAATATATGGCATATACGTGGAGTGCACATCTACATAACTAATTAAAGTGAAAATTTACAATTAGAAAAAGAAATACTTATGATAAGAAATTCCTGCCACTAGAATCAGTGGCGCACCACTAGACGATGCGCCACTGATGCTCCATAGAATCAGTGGCGCACGGTTGGTGGTGCGCCACTGATGCGTCCGGGCATACATGGTACATAGAATCAGTGGCGCACCACTAGGAGATGCGCCACTGATGCTACGGAGCATCAGTGGCGCATCTCCTACTGGTGCGCCACTGATTCTCTTACGTATACATGGGTGCTGAGTATCAGTGGCGCACCGATGTTCGTGCGCCACTGATGCTTGGACAATCAGTGGCGCACGGCTACTTGGTGCGCCACTGATGCATGTACATGTATGCTCCCGGCCGCATCAGTGGCGCACGGCTCCATGGTGCGCCACTGATGCTATGTCACCTATACCCATTTTCCTAGTAGTGCTCCCAAGCCCATCAAGCTCAAAGTCAGGCCCGAGGTGGAGCGCGCCCAGGTCCTTCTCAGCGTCCTGCTGCTCAGCCTACTCGGCAGAGGCAGCAGCCGCGCGCAGTGGCGCCAGTCGCCAACCCGGTGGAGCAGCCTGCAGCTGTGCAGGTGGACAGATATGATGACGGCTAATCGGCTATGGAGATGGCTGGCTATGACATTCTGGACCGTGTTGGCGAGCGCGTGTTGGCGCCTGGAGATGCGAGGCATCAGCTGGACCGGATCAACTTGTCAGCCCGGCTGGAGAACACGGGTCCCCCTGGCCCCGAGTGCTTTGGCCCACGCATCATGAACGAGCCGTCCGTGAAGAACTTCCAGCTCGCAAGGGGCACCAAGAGCTACAACGGCAGCACCAAGCCGGAAGATTGGCTCAATGACTATGTCACCGCGGTTCATATCGCGAACGGCAACAGGAGATGGGCGGTGCGCTATGTCCCGCTGATGCTAGAGGTTCCAGCTCGCACTTGGCTCAACAACTTGCCCAAGAACAGCATCAATTGCTGGCTGGACTTCTCGGACGCCTTCATCAGTACTTACAAGAGGCCGAATAGGCCACAGCAGCTGTCCACTTGCAGGCAGCGAGAAGATGAGACGGACCGCGAGTACCTTACTCGGTGGAGCACGTTGAGGAACACCTGTGAGGGTGTGAATGAAGCCCAGGCCATCACTTGGTTTGCGCAGGGATGCAGGCATGGCAGCATGTTGTGGCAGAGGTTGCAGAGGGAGATGCCAAACACTCTGGCGGAGACCATCAAGATTGCGGATCAGTACGCACTCGGTGATCCTACTCAGCCCCTGATGGACTCCTCTGAGCCGAGAAGAAACTTCAGCAACAGCAAGCGCAACGAGTTCCGCAACAAGCGCAGGGGTGACCTAATAGATACTCGGTATGACCCTGAAGAGGTGAATGCAGTGACTGTTGGAGCTGGGGGTAGCCAAAGGCAAAAACCTGCTGGAGCCTACGGGAAGAACCAGAACCAGGGCCAGGGCAACAAGAAACCATTCCGTACTCCTCAGTCGGGTAGCGGCAACTCCGAGCAGCCGAGGAAGTTCGTCTTTGACGACATGAAGGATGGCCCATGCAGTTTTCACACTCACCACCCCTCAAGGCCTGCTAACCACACTACTCGGCAGTGCGAGTGGTGGGATGTGATCAAGAATGATGGCTTGCCTCCTCCTCCTCCTCTGCCAGCGGCCAATGCCAATGTGCAGCCTACTCGCGCACCCGCAGCTCGGCCGCCAGTGTTCCCGAGAAGAGAAAATGTGAACCAAGTGGCTTTGGGAGCCAACCGACACTTCAACAATGAGAGCTACCGCAACAACAGCAACAACTACAACCGCAACAACAACAACAGAGGCAACAACAACTACCAGGGCAACAACAACAACGGCAACAATGGGGGCGGAGGCTCCAACCAGTACCAAGAGCACCATGAGAGCTACATGATCTTCACCTCTGAGCCAGTCGACAAGCAATCACAGCACAGGCGTGCCATGGAGGTCAATGCAGTGATTCCTGCTGTCCCTCACTACATGTATTGGTGTGCCCAATCCGGGTAGCTACGCCTTGGTGTTGGATCCTACCTTCCTGGGTCCCGAGAAGAATGTGAGGTTCAGCAAGGTGCTAATCGACAACGGCAGCAGCATCAACATCGTGTACAAAGACACACTCGAGAAGCTTGGGCTGGCCGAGAACATGATGCTGCCCAGCAAGACCACTTTCCATGGCATTGTGCCCGGGATCTCGTGCAACCCGATTGGCCGAGTGTGGATAGATGTGCTATTCGGCACCAGGGAGAACTGCCGCACAGAGCGCCTGCAGTTCGAAGTGGTTGATCATCAGAGCCCTTACCATGCTCTACTCGGCAGGCCTGCTCTGAGCAAGTTCATGGCCTCTACTCATGTTGCATATCTGAAGATGAAGATCCCTGGTCCCAATGGCATAATTACTATCTCTGGTGATTACAAGAAGTCCATGGAGTGTGCCTCTGCTGGTTCCCAGTTGGCGGAGTCGATGGTGATTGTTGCCGAGAAGAAGAAGATGTACGAGGTGGTGGCCATGGCGTAATCCGCGCAAGCTGGCGTGCCGAGTACCCAACACGGGACCGCGTTCCAGGCATCTGAGGAAACCAAGAAGGTCCAGGTCGACCCCGAGTTCCCCGACCGCGTGGCCATCATTGGCTCCGGGTTGGCGGAGAAATAGGAAAGCGAGCTCGTCCGCTTCCTCCGTGAGAATCGGGATATATTCGCCTGGTCCAATGAAGATCTACCAGGAGTCCCGAGGGAGTTGGTTGAGCACTCATTACATTGCGTCCTGACGCCAAGCCAGTGAAGCAGGCTATGCGCCGCTTCGGAGATGAGAGAAGGAAAGCCATTGGCGACCAGATCACCAAGCTGCTGATAAGCAACTTCATCATGGAGGTGCTGCATCCGGATTGGCTAGCCAACCCGGTCATGGTCGAGAAGAAGAAGGAGGATCCCAAGGCTGCCACTGCATGGCGCATGTGTGTCGACTACACTGACTTGAACAAGGCATGCCCCAAGGATCCCTTCCCGCTACCTCGCATCGATCAGGTGATCGATTCCACTGCTGGTTGTGAACTGTTGTCTTTCATAGATGCCTACTCTGGTTTCCACCAGATTGCACTCAATCCTGCTGATCAAATAAAGACTGCTTTCATTACCCCGTACGGGGCTTATTGCTATCGTGTCATGTGTTTTGGCTTGAGGAATGCGGGTGCAACCTATCAGAGATGCATGCAGAAATGCTTGCACGACCAGCTCAGCAAGAATGTGCAGGTGTACGTAGATGACATTGTCATCAAAACGAATAAAACACATACTCTGTTTGCCGACCTGGAGGAAACCTTTGCTAACCTACGCAAGTACAAAATGAAGCTGAATCCGAGTAAATGCACCTTTGGTGTCCCGGCTGGCAAGCTACTCGGCTTCCTGGTGTCTAGTCGGGGCATTGAAGCCAATCCTTCAAAGATAAAAGCTATTGAGAGCATGTCTTTGCCGAGATCCCTGAAGGATGTACAGAAGTTCACTGGTTGCTTGGCATCTCTGAGCCGTTTTCTGGGCCGAATGGGAGAGAAGGCCCTGCCTCTATACCAGCTGATGAAGAAAAGTGACAAGTTTGTCTGGACTCCGCAAGCGGATGTGGCCTTCAACGAGCTGAAAGCAATGCTGGCTAGCGCTCCCATCTTGGCTAGTCCGCTACCCAAAGAGCCAATGCTGCTGTACATTGCTGCGACTAACCGAGTAGTCAGTGTGGTGATTGTGGTGGAACGAGAAGAAGAAGGCAAGAGTGTGCAGCGCCCAGTGTACTATCTCAGTGAAGTGTTGTCCAGCTCCAAGCAAAACTACCCGCACTACCAGAAGATGACCTACGGCGTGTACCTGGGCGCCAAGAAGCTAAAACATTACTTCCAAGAGCATCCTATCACGGTTGTGAGCTCTGCTCCCATCTCGGATATCATGGGCAACAAGGAGGCGAGTGGCAGAGTAGCCAAGTGGGCAATCGAGCTGGCAGCGTATGCGCCCGCGTACGCGAGAAGAGAAGCCATCAAGTCTCAGATTCTGGCGGAATTCCTGGTGGATTGGGCCGAGGTGCAGTATGAACCTCCTGCTCCAGTTTCTAATTACTGGAAAATGCACTTTGATGGCTCGAAGGTGAAGGAAGGCCTTGGTGCTGGCGTAGTGCTTACGTCACCCAAGCGAGACCAACTCAAGTATGTGCTGCAGATTCATTTCAAGGCGTCCAACAATGTAGCAGAGTACGAGGCAGTGGTGCATGGTTTGCGAGTAGCCAAGGAGGTTGGCGTGCAGCGCATTATATGCTATGGCGATTCAGATCTGGTGGTGCAGCAAGTCTCTGGCACTTGGGATGCTCTAGATGCCAACATGGCGTCATATCGCTTCCTGGTACAATCTATGACTGGATTCTTCGAGGGCTATGAGTTCCAGCATATTCACCGAGCAGAGAACGAAGCGGCAGATGAGCTATCCAAGTTGGGATCATCTCGGCAATCCATCCCGGCGGGAGTTGCCTTGGAGCACTTGAGGAAGCCATCCATCAAGCCTTCTCCCAACTCGGAGTCCATATTTGTTCCTTCTCTGCCAAGTGAGGAATCTGATCCCATGGAGATTGACTGGGAGAATGCTACAGGAAACCCGGGGACTGCCGCTCCCGACTCGGGGACTGCCACTCCCTACTCGGGGACTGCCACTCCTTACTCGGGGACTGCCACTCCTTACTCGGGGACTGCCACTCCATATTCGGGGACTGCTGTCCTTAACCCGAGGACTGTCGCATTCATTAAAGAAGTCCTTGCCAATCGATCTGGGCTCCAGAGAAGTGCTCCCAACCCTAAAGAGCGACCAGAGGTGCCTGTCCCAATGGAAGTGGACGAACCAATGTTTCCCACACGGGAGACACCGAGTTGGGCCATGCCCATATTATCCTTTCTAAGGGACGGTACCTTGCCAGAAGATGAGGTGGCCGCAAGACAGATTCAGAGAAGATCCAAGGGCTACACTATATTCCGAGATGTGCTGCACAAGAGGAGTGCCACCGGCGTGCTGCAACGCTACGTGGAACCAGAAGAAGGAGAAGAGATTCTGGTAGAGATACACCAAGGAGAATGCGGGCACCACGCCTCTTCTCGGGCATTGGTCAGGAAAGCTTTTCGGCATGGCTTCTACTGGCTCACAGCTCTGCAGCAAGCTGAAGACATCGTGAGGAAGTGCAATGGCTGCCAGATGTTCGCGAGTAAGATTCACATGCCTGCTTCCGAGCTGAAGACAATTCCTATCACTTGGCCATTTGCTGTTTGGTGTTTGGACATGGTCGGACCCTTCCAGCCGGCTAGAGGAAACATGACACACATCCTGGTCATGGTGGACAAGTTCACCAAGTGGATCGAAGTGAAGCCTATTCGGATGTGCGATGGGGCCACAGCTGTGAAATTCGTGAAGGATGTGATCCTGAGATACGGCTACCCGCACAGCATCATCACCGACAACGGCACAAACTTCGCAGAGGGAGCAATGGTGCGGTTCTGCAGAGATAAGCACATCCGACTAGATGTTGCGTCTGTTGCGCATCCAGCCTCCAATGGACAAGTGGAAAGAGCAAACGGCATGGTACTGGCAGGCATAAAGCCAAGGCTGATTGAGCCACTGCTGAAAACACCTAGGTGTTGGCTAGACGAGTTGCCAGCGGTGTTGTGGAGTCTAAGGACTACCCCTAACCGGTCAACCGGCTACACGCCATTCTTCTTGGTATACGGGGCTGAGGCCGTGTTGCCAATAGACCTAGAGCATGACTCCCCCGAGTAACCCTCTACACTGAGGTGGAGGCGAGAGAAGCTCGAGAAGACGACGTTGACCTGCTTGAAGAAGCAAGAGAGCTGACTCTGTCACGTTCGGCTATCTACCAGCAAAACCTGCGGCGTTATCATAGCCGAAAGGTGAACCCAAGGGTTTTCCGAGAAGGAGACATGGTCCTTAGGCTTGTGCAGCGCACAGCAGGGATGCACAAGTTGTCTCCTCCATGGGAAGGGTCTTTCATTGTGAGCAAAGCGCTGCACAACGATGCATACTATCTTATAGATGCGCGCCCACCACAGGCGAACAGGGCAGACAAAGCTGGAGAGGAAACCAAGCGCCCTTGGAATGTAGCTCTACTCCGTCGTTTTCATTCGTGAGCAAAGATGTGTATGTACCCTCTTATCCGAGTTGAAATTCTATTCTGCAATCTGAAATTGAACTCGGGGACTGCCCTCGTCCAAAATTGCTCTAAGTGTTTCTACTCGGCTTTACCTTTTGCCTATTCGGTTGCTCTACTCCAAAATTCAAAGGTACATTGAGTACTGTGTTTAAACCTACATGCCAACTCTTCGACTTCGCCGCTGTCCGAAACCCGGCTTCATGGCAAGCAAGAGAACAAGCAAAAGGTCCATGAGCACGAGAAAAATTACTAAGGAAAGGAAGAGTGCAGGAACCGAGTAGGGTGCTTTTACTACTGTTCTTTGTCTTATCTTTTCGGCTAAGTGGTGGGCTGCGTTACTATGATTGTTTCTAAGCGGCCAAGTATTTGCAGCTCTGCTCTTTAACTCTTGTGACTCGAATACCAAAAAAGCAACAAGTTGCGGGTAGAGCTGAGACGAAAAGAGAGAGTGAATAAGAAATGAAACTCGGGGACTCGCATGATAACGCAACCCGGCATCGAGCCCAGGCTGAACAAATTGATTAAGTTGAAAATAACAAGTGGGAATAAAAATGAGTAGCAATGGCATAAATAGTCTGATACATTTGCACCCGGCATCCCGGGAATCTGATAAGGGTTTGAGCAATAAGATTGCAGGAAAAAGTTCAGGTCGAGGCGGCGTTCTCGGTGCTAGCCTTGGTTGCTTCATCTTGAGTAGTGGCCTTGGTCGCGTCCGCCTCCGAGCTGGCGTCGACAGTCTTCGCGGTTTCGTCCTCGGTGCTGGCCTTGGTCGCATCCGCTTCCAGGTTGACGGGGACGGTCTTCGTTAGCTCGGCGTCGGGCTCGGTGGCTTGGGCGCGAAAGCTGACGGTGTCGTCAAGGGCAGCTCCTGATGAGGTGCCGAACTCGAGCGCGGAGGTGTCGATCGACATCTCCACGTTCTCGTCCTCCTCATCGCTACCCGCGACGACCGCGGCCTTCCCTTTCCCGTCCTTGCCAGGAGGAGAGTCGAAGTAGCTCAGCTCCGGCTCATCGGTGTCCGTCTCCTCGTCTTCATCCTCCTCCTCGCCCTCGTCCACCTCGGTGTCGGGCTCGGTGAGGCCGTCGATGAAGGTCGCAGTGTCAGCATACTGGGCGACCTCGTGAGCAACCAGCTGGCGAATAGACACGCAGTCGGGGTCCTTCTCCCACTTGGAGTCTTGGCGCATCTCGCGGATAATCTGCATATTGAGGTTTTCGTACCAGGTGGTGACGAAGAGCAGCATCATGTCCGCACCTGCCCGAGCTCCCGAGGCGCGCCATTTCTTCAGTTCGGCTTTCACGCGCTGCAACTTCAAGGCAAGTCCGGAGATTGTTGTCGGCACAGAGTCATCAGGCCAGAAGAAGTTGTGGATCTGGAAGGCGACGCGCACCAGCTCGGTGCCCACGCCCGCTAGCCGCGGACACTGACCCTGCATAATCAGGATACTTTCCTCGATTTCTGCTCTGGTGTCCAAAGGCTCGCCCTTCTCAACACGAGCTGCTCGGACCTTTTCCAGGGCGGGCACGCAAGAAGATTCAAGGTCAGGAAAGATTCCTGCAAGAGCTATCGAGAAGATCAGAAACAATAACAGAGTGGAAGCGTGAAACGAGAAGCAGAGAAGAAAGGCGCAACCGAGTAGCAGAGAAGCAGAGAAAAGGGAGCACTTACTGTTCAAATCATGGCGCAGCCCTAACAGCTGGGTCTTCCATGTTTCCTCGTTGGATAGATGTTTCTCTTCGATCAAGCGGAGCTCCTCTAGCTGAGTGAAGAGCCCAGCGTTGCTCTTCTTCAGCACCTCACACTCCTGTTCGAGGGTTCTCTCCCTGGCCTTGGCTGCTGCTTCGCTCTTTGCCTTCTCGGCGATTACTCTATCCCTTTCGGCACCAAGGTTGATAGCATCCTGGAGCGCAGTCTGCAGCTGGACTTGGAGCTTCTCCATCTCAGTAGTGTGCTCTTTCACCAGCTCGACAGCCTGGCTGGACAACTGCTGCTGCACCTCAGCAGGTTTGAGGCAGTCTTGATGCTCCTCAGCGAATTTCTTATGATCTTATGCGGAAGGCAAAGCACGGTTAGCAGAGAAGCGAAAGAAAGAAACACAGGAAAATCCAAGTAGACGGCAACATACCCTCCAATCTCTTGATGGTGGCCTGGCCATTCTCAACGAAGGCACGGCAGTTCTGGTGCTCGTCAGCCAGGGCCTTCAACTTCCCTGCAGAGTAAAAATTGGTTAGCGCAAAAAGCCGAAGCGGGCGTAAACACCAAACGCAAGAACCGCGTAGCTAAAAGCGTACCTTCAACTTCAGAAAGCCTCAGGGTGCTATTCATCACTTCTTTGTCAGCGTCCTCGGCAGCTATCTTCTCTTTTTCCAAGGCGGCAATGCGTCTCTTGGCAATGGCGTGGTTCCAGAGTAGCCGACGATGCAAGTCGGTCCGCTTCAGTACGCTATTCTGAGAAGCAAAAGAAACAAGAATCAGGCAAAGTACTTGAGATTCAACCCGAGAAGGCGGCTACTCGGGAGAGTGTCCGCCTACTCGGCCAGAATCTCGGGGACTGGGTGATGGATAAGGAAAAGAAGAAGAGTAGAAAAGAAGTGAAAATGCAACTCGGAGAGGATGAGTAGGAACTTACCGCGTAGGATTGCTCGAGGTCTTCGGCGTTCTTGCGGTGGACAAACATCTTGGCAGCAAGTGTAGCAGAGGTGGTTGAGACAGTCATGGGTTTGTAACCCAAGTCCACTTTGTTCCAATCGACACGCATATGGTCGATGTCGCCCAGATCGGTGCCGTTCCAATTGGTGTTGCCGAGAACTTTGCTGTCCCACTTGGCATCGATGAAGCCGATCAAGTCAAGTACTTGCTCGAGGCTCTGGGACGTTATCGCCTGGTCCTGAACTCCACGAGAAGCAATGGAGATGGACTTGTCTTGATTTAGGGCCGGGGGCCTGGAGTCCACTGCCACGGCTTTCCTCCCTTTTTGAAGAGCAAGATTCCGGTCCTTGGGGGAAAGGCCGACCTGGTGCTGCTGGCTAACCTTCACCATGTAGTCAGGGTAGCAGGGCTGATCAGCTGCAGCGGCGGCGGCAGCAACCGCGCTAGGATCGCGAATAATCAGCTGACTGGACTGGCCAGTTGATGTTGGCGGCGGCATGTCGGCAGCCCGCTTCTTCGTCTTCTCCTTCTGGGCAGTTGGCTTCGCGACGACTGGCTTCTCGGTTTTGTGCTTCTCGGTCTTCTTCTCCTCAGCTTTCTCCTTCTCGGCGGCTTTCTTCTCGGCTGCCTCCTTCTCTGCAGCATCTTGGGCACTCTTCCTTGTAACCGGCCTGGCCGGAGGGCTGGCTGCAGCCTCGGTTGTCTGCACCAAGGAGGAATCAGGCTGAGCGCTACCTTGATCTGTTGGTGGCGCCAGGGGCGCGCTATCCGGTGCGACATCCGGCTGGGCGCTACCCTGCGCGGCGACTGATTGCGCGTCGCTCAGAGGGTACTGCCCAGTCGCGTCTTCTACCCGCTGCTCGGCAGCGGGATCTGGCTGTGAGGCATCCGGTTCTTCTACCCGCGGCTGGGCCGCGGGATCTTCTTGTTCAGCAGCCCCTGTCGCTGGCTGCTCTCTTTCTTCTTCCTGCCGCTCAAGGGCGGCGTCGTGGTGCATCTCGGTGTCTTGTTCTTGGTTCTCCTCGGCAGTATTGGCCGGAGGAGAAGGAGGTCTATCTTGGTGAGCAGCATCCTGCGCTTCTTGATCTGCACGGGACTGCTGCTCCAGCTCGGCTTTCTGGGCATCGGTGCCCTCTGATTGTGCGTTCGCGGCGTTGTTCTCGTCGTCATCAAGGTCAATAAGCTTGTCAACGTCGATGGCGGCTTTCTTCTGGGTCTCAGTGGACGCAAGAGCGGCGTCCGCGTCCAAGGGGGCTCTGAAGAGAAAATCGTGTTCAGAAATAAGAAGAGGGCAGAGGAAATCAAGAGGAAACAGCGAGGCAAAAGGATTGGGAATCAACCGAGAAGAACGAAGTGAACCAAAGCGTATAACCGGGAAGGAACTTACCCCTGGCGGGAAGGAATCGCTGGCTTCTTTCTCTTCACGACCTTCTTGGTCGTCTTCTCGGTCAGCTTCTTCTTCTTGGCGGGAGGCTCTTGGGCGCCACTGCCTGTCCGTTTGCGGGTGGCAGGAGCGGCAACTGCAAGAGGTTTGACGACCTGGGCGTCCTCGTCCTCATCCTCATCCTCGTCTTGGTCCTCAGCATCAGCACCATCTGTGAAATAGAAAGGAAGAAAACAATTCAGAAGCAGAAAGCAATTGGTTTGCGCTGCTCGCGATCGGAAGGGATAAGTTCAATTACCTTCACCTTCATCCTCGGACCAGTCACGAAGAGACGATTCCGCGTGATGATCACTCGCCTGGGCGGCTTCAGGAGGATCGAGCTTGTCCGCGGTCTCGAAGGAGGCCTGGTCATCTTCTTCTCGGTCAGATGACCAGTTGCCCTCGAAACACTCACAGCTCTCAGCAAGCTGGCGGTCAAGGACCTGAAGGACAGAGAAACATCGCAAATTAGCCGAGTAGCGTGAAGGCATTGTACCCGGATGGGCGTGCAAACACAAAGCACACTAAGCCTAGGGAAATTTGCTAAGTGTCCTACTCGGCAAGGCGTGCAAACAACAAGCACATTAAGCCTAAGTATTTGTCCTAAGTATGCCACTCGGCAAGGCGTGCAAACATCAAGCATATCAAGCCTAAGCAGTTCTGCAGAGTGCTCTACTCGGCGCAGAATGCGATTGCTAGTCACAGCAAGGAGAGAAGGCTCTCTACTCGGATTGCATATATTGGAAGCAGAATAAGGAGAACGTACCCGAGGAATCGGCTTCGTGCGGCTGAATGGGATGAACCCATACTGCCAGTTATCTCGAAGGCTTGTGGTCAGGATGGATCTTGCGTGCGCGGCGACGTCCGCGTTGCTGAGCTCGAACGTGGTCGTCCGAGTGCAGTCGCGGGGGCCTCCCAGGTAGCACATTGGGTGGGAGCGCTGCTGCAGAGGCAGCACCCGGTTCCGGATCCAGCAGGCGACGGGATCATCGCTCTTGAGGCCCTCTCCGATTAGATGAGCGAGCCGCTCCTCCATCTGCACTGCGTTGCGGTCGTTGGAGGGCTTCGTCTTCCAATTCTGCCCGGATGGAGCTCGGTTGCTCCAAGCAGGCAGATTGATGCGGTCCGTTACCTTTCCCCCCTTCGTGGCGGGGATATTCTTCACATAGAGGAAGGATTTTTGCCACATACGAACGGAATCCAAGCCCTTGATGCGAGGGTGATTGGTTCCCGTCCGCTGCACCATCATGGCGCTGCCGGTGTCGGTTACCCGGCTGCCAGCGGCCGCGCCGTCCTTCTTCCCTTTGCTCTGCTGGCGGAGGTGGAAGTACTTCAACCATGTCTGCACCGTGGGGCGGACGCCAAGAAAGGCCTCGCACACCACGGTGTGATAGGCGAGGAAGACGACTGCATTTGGGGGGAGATGATGCATCTGAACACCGAAGTGAGCCAGAAAGGAACGGAGGAAATCGGAAGCTGGCAGGCCGAATCCTCGCGCGAAGTGCGCGAGGAAGACGACGTGCTCGCCCTCCCGCGGGGCCGGAACGATTTCGCCGTCGGACGGCCGGCACTGAACACCAGGAGGAACCCTCCGGGTGTTCACGAGCCAGGAGCAGTCGTCGACGGTGACATCAGAACCAGCCCAGCCGGCGCGAGCAGCCATGGCAGCGAGTGAGAAAGTGGTGGAAAGTTTGGAAGAATCTGGTGGAGAGAATGAATCCGCGGCGGCGCAAAGAGTTGCGCGGCGGCGGAGAGCTCGGCGGCGGAGAAGAAACAGAGAGGCGAAAGAGGAAAGTACGGAGGAAGGAGAAGAGGAAGTTACCGATGGGGGTATTTATATCCTCTCCTCGGATTACCGTTACCATCGGGGTAGTGGGATCGATCGTGGCCATAACTCTCGTGTGGTGGGGTCTGTGGCCGGTTAGAAACGCACATAAGCGCGGAACGCGCGCGTAACGGCCACAATTGATCCCACGACCAGATCGTGGGCTATTACTGCGCTTGATGGGACATGACGAGCCGGTGGGCCCACTCCGTGAAAACTGGGCGCGTGGCACGTCGTGTCCTGGGCAGTGAGACGTCGGGGTCGCGGATGCTTGACACGTGTCCAGTTGCAGCAGGGAAGGCTGGATTGTGCTCTGCGCTGCGGAGACTCTGCTTGAGAAATTCCCTAAGTCCTTTTACTCGGACGCAGAGAAGGAGGCTAGCCCTATTCGGAAGAAAAGAGACCCAAGGTACTTTCCAGAGTGCTACTCGGAGGTTTTACTCGGCATCTTGAGGTTTAAGGGCGGTGTTGCAAAGATTGGTTTTAAGCTGGCAGAGCCTAGTGAACGAGTTCGCAAGACTCTACCAGCTTCGGGGACTGCTGTCGGGGAGTTACCCCCGAGTAGGGTAAAGGCAAGTGGTAAAGGCAACAGTCAGAAGAGAAGTTTGGTCGAGTAGCCGCCTACCCGGTACTTGCTACCCGGTCGACTGCTACTCGGTCTTACGAAAAGATGACCAGAAGGAGATATCAAGCAGGTTATGTCCGTTCGAGTAGAAGAGTTGGTCCGAGTAAGATTGGCGGGAATCTACTCGGGCCAGAAGTCAAAGGAGCCGTTCTGTGGGTCCGTACTTGGCACTATTCACACCACTGTTCATCTGGGGCCGGCGTGCCTGACAGCGACAGTAGGGCAGCAGGCCGTCGTAGGATAGGGGGACCTACTCTGTGTTAAGCGCAGTGATACCAGACTGTTCACTTGGTTTTGCCCAACGACTTTCCGGACAGGACAAGATTAGGAACCAAAGCTGTCAGCGGGAACTCGGAAGAAGGACGATGTGCACACAATGTCGACACTTGTCCGTATTTGGACGTATCCGGCTGGGCACCGTGTATATAAGGTGCCCCGCCGCCTCCTGCGTGAGGGATCGCATGCTGGAACACAGGAAACCCTAGATTCTTGACCTAGTTCATCACGTATAGAGAAGAGCGGCTACTCGGTAGCAAGAACCATTGTACTGTGGCTACTCGGTGAGACGTCAGAATACACAAAGAAAGGCAGGAGTAGGGGTTTTACCTCCTCACGAGGGCCCTGAACCTGGGTAGATCGTGTTGTTTGCAGTGTTTAGTTCTTACTTCACGTGGCTACTCGTCGCGTGATCCCTCCCCGAGCACCTCCAGCGTCCTTCGTCCCCACATCTTTAGCCATCCTATGGCATCTGCCGTGACACCACCACGACAGTGACTATAAAGGTGCCCTTGGGTATTCGGAACGTATTAGTTGAGGCTCATGGATCAAGAGTGCGATTTTTCCATACAAATGACGGAGAGATATACTCTGGGCCCTCTCGGTGATATCACATCGACACCTCTTGCAAGCACGTTACTAGGTCACAAGGATGTCATATCACGGAACGAGTAAAACAGTACTTGTCAGTAACGAGATTGAACTAGGTATGGTTGATACTAATGATCGGATCTTAGACAAGTAAAATATCGCGAGACAAAGGGAATTTGTTATGACGTTTATGGTTCACACGATCACTAGATTCATCGTTGAATGTGTAGGAGTCATTACGGATCTCCAGGTCCCGCTGTTGACTATTGATCGGAGAGGTGTCTCGATCATGTCTACATTATTCACGGACCGTAGAGTGACACACTTAAGGTTCGATGACGCGATTAAGTGGATGCGGAATATCGGAGAAAAGTTTGGACAACACCAAAATTGTTTCAAGGAATATTAAAATAGTCACCGGAATAGTTTCAGGGAATATTGAAATAGTTCAAGGTGGTATATGTTAATGTTTGATTAACAAATAGTTCAAGAGGGTATGTGTTAATGTTTGTTAATAAGATTAACAAATATTAAAGTAAAGAAATAAAATTGTTTTATTTATTTATTAAAGAAAACCCTTGGAATTTCGAGTGGGAATTGATGAGAGAACGAGTGGTTGAGTGGAGACTCCACCCACATGATGAGGGGAGAGGTGGAGGCACAAAAATTTCGTGGCTGCCTCCCCCTCCTATATAAAGAGGGGTTGGACCTCTCTCTACACACACAACTTGGTGTCATCTCCATTTCCATCCCCCCGCTGATCCACCTCATGTTCATGCGCTTGTTGAATCCCTGAACGAAGTTTTCTCCACCACACCATGCCGTCGTGCTGCTGGTTTCCGAGGGATCCTCTACTTCCTCTGCCCCGCTGGATCGAGGGAACGGAGGTCGTCATCGAGCTGTACATGTGACGGAGTGTGGAAGCGCTGCCGGATTGCAGCGCTCATCTTCGCGGTCTTGAGATCGATGTGAGTACGACTACATCACCAACGAGATTTGATCTCGTAACGCTTTGTGTCTTTGAGGGTATGTTCTCCTTAAGACTCTCTTTCTCCCTGTTGCTTACATCTCCTAGATTAGATCTTGGCCCTTCAGGTGTCTATCTTTTAGGGATCTAGGGTTTCCCCCGGAATGGATCAAACGGAAAGCTAACACCACGTCCCAACGGCGTCTTCAAGAAGAGGAACGACGCGCGGGAGCGTCATCGCCACTTGCCATGGAAAAGCCAGAGCAGAGCTTTCGCTCGAGGTGGCCCAGCCTTGTGCCTGTCTGCGGCAAGCCACCGCCAACCAACCCCGTCAGGACTGTGTCGACCACCTCCACGCGCCTCCCGGGCAGCCTCCCTGCACTAAGCCTCTCTCGGCAGAAACCCGCACGAGCCCGCTAGGCCTAGATCGAGCCCTCCAGGCACGGAAATTGCCCGAGCCGCGACCACCTCGGCACTATCCCCACCGCGCCGCCAGGAGCCTCTGCCGGAAGATCCACGCCGGCCACTCCCACTAGTGGAAACAACCCCTCTCGTCCAGGGGGCCGGGGGGCAGCTGTCCCGGTTGCAACCAAATCCGGGACAAATGCCCTGCATTGGTCCCGGTTCGTGCGCCCGGGGCAACAGGAATCGCCTGGGCGCATTGGTCCCGGTTCGTGGGGGGTATATCGGTCCCGGCTCTTGCCACGGACCGGGACCAATGCCTAGCCACAGGCCACGTGGCACGCGCATGACCTGTTGTCCCGGTTCAGTCCACGAACCGGGACCAATGCCCCCTTCCCCTATATATACTGCCCCAGCCCCTCCCTCCTTCCATCTTTTTTTTTTGCTTGGAGGTGTGAGAGAGTGTGGTGTTAGTGTGTTTTTTTTTACTATGCACACGAGGTGTTCGACGAAATTCCCGAGACGCGCACAAGCTCACTGAAAATGGTATCTTCGACCGAGGTTAACAAATTATCTTTTTCATCTGTAACTGATACATAAAAAAGTATTATTTGTCGATGTACTGTGGTCATCTCTTAATTAATATGTATTTTGATAAACTTAATTATATGATGCAGATGGATACACGACAGCGATGGATGTACGGTGACCGACGCACTTCCGAGTATATGGCAGGCCTGAATGCACTTCTTGCTGTAGCTCAGGCGAACAAAGATAATGGCTTCATGTGTTGCCCATGTGTTGATTGTCGGAACGTCAGAGAACATTCTTCCGAAAGAATCCTTCACGGCCATCTACTTCGGAGAGGTTTCATGCCCAACTATAATTGCTGGACCAAGCATGGAGAAAGAGGGGTTGTGATGGAAGACGATGAAGAAGAAGAAGATCCTTCGTTCCCTGAATACGACGATACTGCAATGGAAGAGAATGCAGAAGAAGGAGGTGATCAAGAAATGCCATCAGAAGAGGCCGATGATGATCTTGGCCGAGTTATTGCTGATGCAAGGGAAGACTGTGAAAATAAATTGGAGAGGTTGAAGCTGGACAACATGTTACAGGATCACAAAAATTGTTATACCCAAATTGCGAAGATGGTAGCACAAAGCTCGGTACCACACTGGAGTTGCTGAAATGGAAGGCACAAAACGGTGTGACTGACAAGGCATTTGAGAGTTTACTTCAACTAATGAAGCCAAAACTTCCAAAGGATAACGAATTGCCTGAGAGTACGTACGAAGCAAAGAAAGCTCTCTGCCCTCTAGGATTAGATGTGCAGAAGATACATGCATGCATTAATGACTGCATTCTCTTCCGCGGTGAGAAGTACGAGAATTTGGATGAATGTCCGATATGCACTGCACTGCGGTATAAGATCAGAGCAGATGATCCTGGTGATGTTGACGGCGAGCCCCCCCGTAAGAGGGTTCCTGCTAAGGTGATGTGGTATGCTCCTATAATACCACGGCTGAAACGTCTGTTTAGAAACAAAGAGCATGCTAGGTTGTTGCGATGGCACAAAGAAGACCGTAAGAAAGATGGAAAGTTGAGGCACCCCGCCGATGGATCGCAGTGGAGAAAGATCGAGAGAGACTTTCCAGACTTTGCAGGAGAGGCGAGAAACTTATGGTTTGGTCTAAGTACAGATCGCTTTAATCCTTTTGGGGAGCAGAGCTCCAGTCATAGCACTTGGCCTGTAACTCTATGTATGTACAACCTTCCTCCTTGGTTGTGCATGAAGCGCAAGTTCATTATGATGCCAGTTCTCATCCAAGGCCCGAGGCAACCTAGCAACGACATTGATGTGTATCTAAGGCCATTAGTGGAAGAACTCTTAGAACTGTGGGGCAAACCAGGTGTACGTGTGTGGGATGAGAACGAACAAAAGCCATTTGACCTACGGGCGTTGCTTTTCGTGACCATCAATGATTGGCCAGCTCTTAGTAACATTTCCGGTCATACAAACAAGGGATACAATGCATGCACACACTGTTTAGATAAGACTGACAGTGTTTTTTTGGATAAATGTAAAAAGGTTGTATACCTGGGGCATCGTAGATTTCTTCCGATCAAGCATCCCTTAAGGAAAAAAGGAGGGAAGCATTTCAGAGGTGAGGCAGATAACCGAAAGAAGCCTGAGCTCCGTAGTGGTAATGATATATTCGATATGGTCAAGGACCTAGAAGTAATCTTTGGTAAGGCTGCTGGCAGCCAACCAGTTCCGTACGGCCCTGATAAGCGGGCACCCATGTGGAAGAAGAAATCTATATTTTGGGAGCTACCCTATTGGAAAGTTTTAGAGGTCCGGTCTTCGATCGACGTGATGCACGTGACAAAGAATCTCTGTGTCAATCTACTATGCTTCCTGGGCGTGTATGGGAAGTCAAAAGATACGCCTGAAGCACGGGAGGACCAGCAACGTATGAAAGACCCAAGCAACAAACACACAGATACAGGGCGTCATTCCTTAAGCAGCTACGCTCTTACTAAAGCAGAGAAGGAAATATTCTTTGAAGTCCTTTACAGTGTCAAGGTTCCGTCTGGCTTCTCGTCGAATATAAAGGGGATAATAAACATGGCAGAGAAAAAATTCCAAAACCTGAAGTCTCATGACTGCCACGTGATTATGACGCAGTTGCTTCCGATTGCATTGAGGGGGCTTCTACCGGAAAATGTTCGAGTAACCATTGTGAAGCTATGTGCATTCATGAACGCAATATCTCAGAAGGTAATCGATCCAGAAATTCTGACAAGATTACAGAGGGATGTGGTCCAGTGTCTTGTTAGTTTTGAGTTGTTGTTCCCACCATCCTTCTTCAACATTATGACTCATCTTCTTGTTCACCTATGTGAAGAGATTCATATTCTCGGTCCGGTATTTCTACACAATATGTTCCCCTTTGAGAGGTTCATGGGAGTCTTGAAGAAATATGTTCATAACCGTGCTAGGCCAGAAGGAAGCATCTCGAAGGGCTATGGAACAGAGGAGGTCATTGGGTTCTGTGTTGACTTTATTCCTGACCTTAAGACAATTGGTGTTCCTGAATCGCGGCATGAGGGGAGACTGAGGGGAAAAGGAACGCTGGGAAAGAAAACAATGATACCTAGGGACGGGCATTCTTTGACCAAAGCACACTACACAGTTCTACAAAATTCTATGTTCATGGCTACGTATGTCGAGGAACACAAGAATATTGTACGGTCTGCAAACCCGGGGAAGGATGACTCATGGATTAAACGCGAACACATGGAGACTTTCAGAAGTTGGTTGCAAACACATCTTATAAATGACACCACTGTTGAAGATCAGCTGTACATGTTGGCAGGGTCACCATCTTCGACTATTGGGAGTTTTCAAGGGTACGAGATAAATGGGAATACATTTTACACGAGCTCCCAAGATAAGAAGAGCACCAACCAAAACAGTGGTGTCCGCTTTGATACAACAAACGAGAATGGAAAAACTGACACATACTATGGTTACATAGAGGAGATATGGGAACTTGACTATGGACCTTCTTTTAAGATCCCTTTGTTCAAGTGCAAATGGGTCAACCTGAATGGAGAAGGGGTAAAGGTAGACCCGCTTTATGGAATGACAACGGTGGATCTCAACAATATTGGTTACAATGACGAACCATTCGTTCTAGCCAATGATGTGGCTCAGGTCTTCTATGTGAAGGACATGTCTTCCAGACCGAAGAAAAGAAAAAATAAGGGAACAATTTCATCATACGATGAGCCGAAGCGTCACATAGTTCTCTCAGGGAAAAGAAACATCGTGGGAATCGAGGACATGACAGACATGTCAGAAGATTATAATAAGTTTGTTAAAATTCCACCCTTCACAGTGAAATCTGACCCCACCATCCCGTTAAATAATGAAGATGCTCCATGGTTACGGCCGAAGCGATCATAAGCAAGGGACACGAAGAAAAGCGGGCAAGCATTATTGTTCCACCATCCCACTTTTCTGTTTCTCTCTCCTCCGTATGTTGGTGATGTGTAATAATAAGCGTGGAATACATGATCATATAGTTCTGTTTGATTAGTATTTTGTATTGACCGGTAAATAGCTGACAACTATGACCCATATCCGAATACATTTCGAAGTGATAGTACGGATAACATCCTGACAGATATTGCAGGATTATAACTACTTTTAAGATGTAGTATCTGTTGACACACGGTATAGAACAAGCGATTGTTATTCATTGGAGTTAACCACCATAAACAACAAAAAAAAGTTTTGACTGACTGCTTTACATCGATAGGCCTTATGGGTGTCATATATTCCGCGCACATATTGCAGGCACACCATATTAATTTGAGGCATTGGAGGAGGAGAGATAGCTTTGCACAGGCTTGACATCCACATGAAGACAGTGATTTCAGTTGAGATAGGTGAAGTTAATAGGAGGATTCTGAGGGGTTGGTGGGATCAGACACAAACTGGCACTTTAATTGAGATTGCCGACGTGAAGTCTCTCACTAATGATAGAATTGCATAATCTTGAAAAAACCTTTGCCTTGATCGTCCAAGATGTCCCAGTAGTGGTGCTCAGCGCCTTGTCTGCATGTTTCGCAGGACATGCCCATTTTACAGTGTAGAAACATCTACAGAAAAGAGCAAACATCTGTAAACTAGGCAGAGGAGAAGTAGAATCAGGTAGAGAAACATTAGAGCCGATGAGAAGTACAAATAGCATATGGAGAGAAACAAGGTTTAAAAGATATTGCTAGGTGCTTCCGGCCAAAAGATTATCAAATCAAAGTTTTGAAATTCTCAAATCAAACCATAAGTTCACAAAGCATACGCAAACATGGACCGTTACCAACCTGAGCCGCAAGGAGCAGTAGAGCAGAGCAGAGCAGACTCTAGAGGATGGACAAGCAGCCAGGACTGACATCGACTCTAGAGGATGAACAAGCCACCCTACTTCTACTATGAAAATGAGGCCCTAGCTCCAAAAAGTGTATGGGTGGAAATTTCCAGAAATTTGTATGACATAGAGCCGGAGTTTGTGGATTCTAAGCACTTCTGTGCAGCTGCTCAAGAAAGAGGCTACATCCATAATTTGCCAATTCGCTTTGAATTAGGAAGATCACGAGAGAAATAAAAAATTGTAACATTTTTATATTCAAATTATATACAAATGAAAAAATAATTAATAGTTTCAATAGTTAGAATAATTATTTAGTTAAACGAAAAATGGATTTAAATTAGTTTTGCAAATTCTAGCATTTTTCATGTTGGAATTTTTGTCAAATTTGGAAGTATATAGAAGTTGTTAATGTGCAAACTTAACACTTTACAAATTTTGGCGCTAAAATTTTTTGGGCGCGCAGGGGTGCCACCGAAATTCGAAATTTGTTTTTGGTCCCGGGCCGTGGTACCAACCGGGACCAAAGGGGCTCTAGTCCCGGTTGGTGGCACGGGCCGGGACTAAAGGCCCAGGTGTATAAAAAGCGCGGCCCTCTCTCCAGGCCGAGCGGACACTCCAGGGGCGGGTACGAGTGGATATGGCTGGGCGAATCCCTGCCGGCGGCGGGAACGAGTGGACAGATCCGCCGGCGTTCCACCACCGCCGGCGGGGATGGGGTAGGGACACAGTAGATTAGGGGGAACACAACTTATATTAAAATAAGGCCAGGGGCCTTGCTTACATAGGGGCGGCGCGGCCACAGGCGGCCGGCCGTACTTGCATAAGGGGCGGCGGCGCGGCCACAGGCGGCCGGCCGTTTCTTGGGGGGGGGGGGTAGCTAGGGGCGTTGTCTAGAATAGGGGGGGCGGCGCGGCCACAGGCGACCGGCGCCGATCTAGTCGTCCTCGTCGTCGGAGAGGCAGTGGTAGGCGGGCGGCTGCCACAGGTGGGCAGGCGGCCGCGTCGGGCTCGCCGGGGGCGGAGGCATCGGGGGCATCGGGGGCGCGTACGGCGGCGGCGGGGGCAGCACCTCCTGCGGCGGCGGCGGCGGAGGGGGCAGCTCCTCCTCCTGCTCCGGCGACCCCGGCGCCCAAACGCCGCCGGTCCAGGCCCAGGACATGCCGTACTCCAGGCCTGGTGGGAGCGGCTGCGGCTCCGCCTGGTCCTCGGACGCCTCCAGCTCGGCGTTCATCACCTGCCACCAGGGGGCAGCAGGCTCGTTAGGGGGTGGCGGCGGCGGCGGCATGGCGGCGGCGTCGGCGGCGGCGGCGGCCACGACCCGCTCCCACCGCTTGATTTCGTCGTCGATGAGGGAGCGGCGGGAGCGCTCGCAGGCCTCCTCCATGGCGGCCCGGAGCTCGGGGTCCTCCTCCCCGGAGAAGTCCTCCGGCTCGTCCACGAGGAGCCATAGCTCCCTCTCCCGGCCGGGCGCTGGCAGGGGGTAGTCGTCCACGTTGGCCTCGTGGGGGGCGGGGATGAAGGAGCGGCGGCGCAGCTCGTGCTCCTGCTCGAGCCAGGCGGCCCAGTAGGGGGAGCTGCGCGCGTACGCGCACTCCCTGCGGACGGGGGCCGGCAGGAGCTCGCGCCGGCGGTCGACCTCCTCAAGCAGCGCCTGGCCGGTCGGGACCGGCGGCACAGGGATCCGCTGGGGGTTCAGGTGCCAGCCGTCCGGGAGGTGGACGTCGGCATAGAACACCGGAGTGGCATTGTTCCAGTGCCACTCGGCCTCGTCCACCCGGACGTACCGGCGGAACCTTTTGCCCTTGGGCGCGGCGCTGGGCGGCAGGCGTGCAGCCGGTGGTGGCGCGGGGACGCGCGGCACCCCGCCGAGGCGGACACCTCCAGGGCCGTAGCCGAAGGCCTCCGCCGGCGGTGGTGGGACGCGGCCGGCGCCGCTCGAGGAGCCGCCTTCATTCCTGGGGCGCTTGCCGGAGCCGCTGCCGGAGCCGCTGCCGAACCAGCGGGACATGGTGGCTATGGTTGGTCTGCCTTGGGCGCGGCCGGGGTGAATGGGTTGTACGGGCGGCGGGGGGCCTTTAAAAAGGACCCGGGGTGGGCTGGCATGCCAACCGGCGGACTGGACGTGGCGGCGGTTGCAGGCGGCCATGAATGCGCGTGGGGAAGTGGGGGCGCGGGAAGCCGAGGCGGGGCGGGAAGACGAGGCGACTGGCCCTTTGACCGTCCTGTAGTCTTAATTTAAGGGACCAGGCGAGCCAGCCAACGGCCGCTGGCCAGTGGCCCCCACGAACCATTTGACTGACCACGCTGGCCAGTGGGCCCTTCGAACCGTTGACTGACCATAATAAAAGACGCGGGCCAGTGGGCCCTTTTGACAAAAAAATGTGACCAGTGGGCTTAATAAAAGACGTGGGCCTGGACGCGGTTGGGGAAGTGGAGGCCGGCTCGGGATTGGGAGACAGGAGCCCAAAAGATCGGGCTCGGGATTGTATATATTTTTTTGTCAAAAAAGTATCCATCCCGGTCCCTTGAACGAACCGGGACGAACTCCCTGGCCCAGGTTCGCCACGTGCCCTATCCTTACCATCCCGGGTCCTGGCACAACCGGGACCAATGGGACGGGCCAGTTGTCCCGGCCAGCCCATCCCGGTTGCACAACCGGGACAACTGGCCCTTACGACCCGGGACAAAAGGCCCTGTTTCCACTAGTGCCCTCAGGGTTGGCGCCGTGCCACCCACGTGGCCAGAGCAACGATGGCCCCCACAGATCCCGGCAGGCCACCCAGTCGGCGACGCCGCTCCGGATTGCTAGCGCCGACGAGCTGCCATCTTCGTCCTAGTCGAAAGCCGTCGTCCTCCAGCGCGCAGACAAGAAGAACTACACACACGACCAGTTGTTTGGCCAGTGGGGAGGCCGATGCCACCGCGACGCAGAGGCCGGCGGCAGCAACGGCGGGGAAGGCCGGAGCGGAGGGGGCTGGCTGCGGCGTGGTGGGTCGCCCTCTGTGTCGCCTGGGTGCGACACTGGGGGTGGGGGTGTATACTGATGAATGTTAAAACATAAAATGACATTTTCCAGCTACTGATTGTTTCATTAATGATCATCTTGCTATGAGGAATGGTTAGCTCTTCCCGCAATAAGAGTCAGCGATAAATGGTCACACAAGATTATTACGAACTTACCTTAAAAATAAGCTTTTCATGTGGTTCCTAAACAATAAAGTCTTTCTCACTAAAGATAGCCTAGTTAAAAGAAAACGGTAAGGATGTACTAAATGCTCTTTTTGCGACTAGGAAGATACTATTGAGCATTTGTTTATATCATGTCCTTTTACAAAATTAGTATGGCGTGTGGTATTTTTCGACATATAATATATCACCTCCGACAAATATAACCAATATGCATTTTGGTACCAGTATGAAACTAGCCGATGACTTATGCTTGCTGTTTGTAAGGAGAGGCTTTTCTCAAGGATGGAAGTCGTCAACTGGCTTGTGACGTGCTGATGCAAAAATTTCAGGTTCAAGTATGGTGGATGCACAATGCCAGATTGCTGAAAAAAATAACATCTGTACGACCATGTAAACATCCAGGTGATGTCCATTGTGTTTCTTCATTGTGGTGTCACTTTGGTTTCAAATATGTATTATTTATGTCCTAGTGAACATCCATATATATCACCCTTCACTCCTTTTTTTGAAATGGTAACCCCATCCACCGCATAAAATTGATGCACACAACTGATTTTCATTAAAATAAGTACCAAGTATGGAGCATGTAGAGCTTATTACAAATCATGGATCACAAAGAGTCTCCACATGAATCAGCCAACGGAAAACTAAAAACGAATAACGGGTACGCATTCTCCAATCTTCTAGTGAGCAACTAGCCACCCTGGTTGAAGATACAATGTACGAACGCCATCAACCGAGCACATATTGAGTCCAAGCGACCTCGCTGGTCCACAAGTGGATCCAATATGTGGCACGATAAATCACCTGCAAAAAATTACCCGCTCTCTCATTGTTAAAAACGACACATCATTACGACAATTCCAAATTTCCCATAAGAAATCACATACACCTATGCCTATGATCGATTTCTTTTTCAATCCCTATAAGCCAATAACCAAACATTTTATTCACACTAGATGGGGCAGCAATACCAAAAGTAAAATGAATCAAACGCCAAACTTTTCTAACAAAATCGCAGGACACAAAAAGATGATCAACACACTTCTGTGTCCCACAAAAAACACATTACGTGCAACCACTCCATTTTCGTTTGGCTAGATTATCTTCTTTCCTAGAAAGAAACCACATAATTTTTTTAATCTTAAGAGGTACTTCAAGTTTCCAATGAAATTTCCTAAGATATCTAGCGTTACCATTCATCTGATCTGCGTATGAAGATTGACGGAGAACACTCCAGAGCGACATACGTTCCAGGAGAATGAGTCCGGCTCGTCTGATCATGAAGCCAGGCATATGAAGCCAGGCATCCCACTTGTCACCCACTAATGAACGCTTAAACGTCAAATTAATATGATTATGTCCATTGACTTGAGATACGAGAATATTTTTTTGTCGCACAATAGCAAACAAGGATGGGTATTGTACTGCCAACGAGGTGGATCCCATCCAAACATCCTCCCAGAACCTAATACTATGCACCTTGCCTAGTGTGAATGAAATTCTCTTAAAAACTCATCTTTTATCCCCCATAACACCTTTCTAAAAGGGGAGTTCGTAGGCTTCGCCTCGATCTGTGCTAACGGCTTATCTATGATGTATTTCTTATGTAATAGCTCATGTCAGACCCTATCTCCAGTTAATAGTTTAAAAAGCCACTTGCTAAGGTGACACTCCTGGAACAACTCATTGTGACGTTACCTCAATGGCCATGTCGTGGGCTCCCTAATCGAGCGGTACTGACGAAAAACTGATGAAAACCCACTGTTGACAGCAGGTATGCCTGTTTCAATTCGATCGGCGAGTCCCCTATCTGCGGTGCCCCTTATTTGTTGCTCGACGTGTGCACCTAACTAGCTTGCTAATCCCTCCACGAAGATCAACAAGCCCTTAAGATTGTAAATTTCCCGTTCAAACAAAAACTATAACAGAAGAAAAAAAGACAAGATGGTTAGGAGGCACGATAGAACATTCAATGTTCAAGTATTCAAAAAGATGTCCAGAGAGATACGCTGCCATTTTTCACATCTTGTATATGCTGGTTTGTTCAGCTACCGTGCGCCCATCTGACAGGCTCATAACATTTGCACAACATGTTTCTGTACACTTCACAACTGCTTGCCTTGTATAAATCGAAAAGAACAAAGGTGATGTCTACAAAAACGCCAGCACACAAACTTGTGTCGTCAGCAAACTGTTGCTAAGTACAAGCTACTATGCTTAGTCATGGTTAAACTCTACATAGAGCATGTCACGAATGGTTCCAACTACGAAGCTGAGACACAACAAACCTGACGGCCATACAGAATATTAAAGAACAAATGTTACTTCTTGATGAACTACACCATTCATACATGAGCAACTGAGTAGTCCCCAATTGTATGGATATGTTACTTTTTGATGAACTAGACCGTTTGCAGAAATAAATAACCATCCAGCCGCTGTTGGGTGAAGTTTGATGATGCAATAATGGGTGGACCAAACACTTCAATCTATAAAAGTTGGCTTCACATCGTAGTAGGATGGACACCCAAAGTAGTAGCATAAGTATCAAGTACGCAGATAACCGCAAACGAGAATATTTAGCTTGCTAGTAAGGCTTACATTGTGGAACAGAGCGAGTATATGCGAATAGGACGCATCAGTAATTTGAGCTGAATCTTGTGGCATCTTGTCGGGGCCAGGTTGGACAAAGTCTCATCAATATTTCACTTCTATACTACCATAAGACCACGTGGTCTGACGGGATGGCTGCATCGAGGACGCTCCTTGGAAAGGTTGGATTTTGATAGGTCATGAAGATTGCTCTTAGAACCAAACAAAGGTTATGTACTACGGCTCCGCTGCCAAATACAAATCTATGCACTACATAAGATGCTGGATCGAGCAGGAAATGTGGGAAAACTGAGTGGACTGCGAGCGGCAGCAGAGGCGACTTAGCATCAAGCGAGTGGGAGTGGGAAAAGGGACCTCTAAGTGGTGTTGGTGTGGTGTGAACAAAACAAAAGCGACACGTGGGCAGAAGATCAAGCGCAGAAGGAATAATGTGGTTAGACCAACATGGGCCATTAGGGAGGTCGATGTGTTTAGGCCAACATGGACCATTACGTGCTTACAAGAAAGTAACAATGTACTCCTCACAAAAATCAGCATAGGAAAATTATTGAACATAAGTTAAACCACTAAACGTTCCTGCTAAATGTTGGGCCTGATTTTTTTTCCCATACTTCTCCATGACGGAACTGTGTTCCATTATAAAAAAAATAGGAGAATAGATTTTTAAGTACCACGTGGCACCAAGTAAACTAAATGAAAATAACAAGTGTTTTTTCATACCTCGGCACTATCTTCGCGACATCAAAACTAGCATTGATTCTCACCGACACACACAAAATCTAAACATGCGGGGAAAACATCATGAAGCACCAGCTTTCACTTCCAACCAACTACTCATTTCAGCAAAATCCTTCTTCAAACATTGGGAATTGTTTTTCTTCAATCCATTGAAACATCTTTATATTCTAAATCCTTGGAATCTTCAATACTAAGAATATGATCCCTTCCTTTCCTGGCCACATAGGCTCTAACCTTTCATTAGCTAAATTATATTAGTTCCATCTAGGAGATTCTTCTTGTCTTCCTCTAATTGCAATCCTGCGAGATAAGAAAGAAAAACTCATATGTGGCGACCAACTAAACATGATATTATATTAGCTTTCTTTCAAAGAAAGAGTGATTATGAGATTCCCAAACTACTCGGAAAAGAGCAATGTGCCCAACAATATGCACATTAGTCTCTAGTCTTGTCAAATTAGCAATCCTTTGGAAATACTGAGTAAAGCAAGTGAGTAGTAAAAGCAACCAAAGCATATCTAAAAATGTAATACATACAAAGCAACATGGCATTAAATAAAAGATCCCTAATTGAGTCATCATAGGTACTAAACCTACTAGTATAACCTACGAAGAACCAGATTTAACTCGTATGCTGGCGTGTCCTTAAGGAGTATTACTAGAGTGATGTTAGTTCCTCATCAATATTTCAACTCCACGAGAGAAAAATAAAAGGCCCACAACTTGCATGTGGTAAATCAATGAATTGTTTACTTACATCGTATCTATAAATAACTAGCGTGCTTCATCTAGCGGAAGCAATGCCTAAAAATATAGTGCAAAGAAAATATGGACAAATCTCAGAGAAGCGAAAAAAAATGTTGTACCCAATGAGTGGAATTTACAATAAAAAGTAACATGTTTTCGAAATAGGATGCATTGAAAATTTTAGTTTGAGAAAGCAAGTATGGGCGTGTTTGGTTTCTAGCATCAGATTTCGGCCATTTGCAACCATCGCCATCGAAAAATGAGACCTAGGCCATGTTATGCATTACGTTTGGTTGCCCGCGAAGTTCTAACCAGACCCGTTTTGCTGCGAGCAAGGAATGGAACACTGTATGTTTGGTGGGCTATAAATGCAACACAACTGCAATGTACGGCTATATGGTTACGTGGAGCTAGGATAGTACTCTCACCACTTCTTCGACTGGGGAGATTACCAGCATCAGTGGGACACTGAAAACCGGGATAGTACAAAAAAAATATACTCATAGACATAAACATAGTGATAAACGAGAACCAAAGTAATATACGACATAACCGAAGTCATAGACATAGTAACCATGGACTGTTGGATGTATGACCAAGAGACAATAATATACATTTATTTCATGATTAAATGTTTTATAATTTTTCTATAACTGTTGTGGTCACTGAATATGAGATTCATAGGAAAACCCATACACACGTTTAGAAACATAACACACCATTATAGCCCTTTTTCATGTCTCTTCGACAAACTTGTTAATATTAGGTTATCTTTGTATTTCTTGATGCTCGCACGACTTTTTTCCATGCTCAATTTGTTATCTCTGAATTTTTTAATACTCGCACGACTTTGGAGTGAAAATCTTGGTGGCTTTCTTGGTATTTGCATTGCATGGGCTAGTTGTTCGTTGACGAAAAAAACTGAGAGAAGCATGCAATATTTCATGCATAAATTAAAAAAAAGGTATTTTATTAGTTTCTCCACCTTCTGCATATTAAGAATTTTTATGTTAATAATTTCTACTTCATAAGGTACGCATTCTCCAATCTCTTAAATCATTGATTGTTTCATCTGTAAACATCTGTTAATGGAACGTGCACATTAGTAAAAGATATCGGTATATCCTAATTTTATATTTTTTAGTAGCAGCGGTATGGAATGTGATCAATGCTTCAAATTAATGGAAAACAAAATCCCCTAAGATAATAATTGGAGTAAAAAAAACTATAAAAAAAGATCATGTCAACATAAGCAACTGAAATTTGATGGTGATACAATTAAACATTAACTCCATTACTGACAATTGGTTTAAAAATCACCTTGAAACACATCATATCCTCTATTATAAGGACATTTTACAAGGGATGTAATTTCTATTCGAATATTCATTTTTTTTTATTTTGAAACAAAGTGACATGAGAATTTCATCGCTTTTAGTTTGGTGTGGTCAATTTCTGTCTTACATAGAATTTCAGAAGTATGCTAAGTTCGGCAGTTTTGAAGAAAAAACCAGTAGTATGTAGTTTAGGCATGATGTCCTATTTTTTGGTTTTATCATACACAAAAAAAATCCGTATATTTCAAAAAATCGTTGGAGAAGAATAAACCTACCCAGATGTTAGCATGGCCCCGAGATTTGGTAGTCAACTAAGCCACCATTGGTACTTATTTATTCGAAGACAGTGCTATACTTAGGTCGTCTGAACCAAGATAAATATTTCTTAGTTGTCCTTCATCTAGTCTGTTGTTAACTATGTTAATAGATTATTCTAATAATTTCTAATGCAAGATCCATTTTCAATTTATTTTGATGTTTAGGTTGTTGATTATGATAATGCTATTTTTGTTTTAAATAAGAAATAATATTTCATTTGCTACATGTCTCCAGGGAATCCTGCAAGAACATGCGGGGAATTATCTTGTGGAATAAAATATCCATAAGAACAAGGGAGGGAAAGCATCTATTAAGACTCATAGGAACAACTGTGTGGAAATTAAATAGTTTGATGAAAAAATTAGCCAGAAAATTACTAAAATTAAGTGTTAATATTAGCCTCATTTGTACTCACCCATAAACTTATAAGGTAAATGACAAGAGTTGGTCAATACACAGAAATTCAGCAATATGTTTCACTAATCGAACCCTCAATGTCCAACGTCTCCCCACATAATTTGCATAGATTTGATACGTCATAAACGTATCCATAATTTCTGATGTTCCATGTTGTATTCATGCTACATGCTACATGTTTTCTATCCACTTTCTGCCATTTTTATCGATTTTCTAGGACTAATCTACTGATAAGATGCCAAAGAGCTAGTTCTTTTTTTCTGCTATTTTTAGTTTCAGAAAAATATTCTGGAAATATTCTCGGAATTGGATGATTTGAAGCCCGGAGGTCTTAGAAATCTATCGCGCACACAGAGTCCGGAGGAGACCCGGAGGGGGGCCACATGGGCCCCACACTTAAGGCGGTGCGACCCCCCTTAGCCGCGCCCAGGGGTGGTGTGGCCTTTGGGCACCCACCGACGTTGCCCTCTCGCCTAATTATTCCTCTCGGGAGGTTAGCCCTGGAAACAGAAGCCTTTTCCACGAAAAAAAACCGAGGCTGTCGTCATTGTCAACCCTAGTTTGGGAGGGTTCTGGAGCTCTCTTCGGCACCCTAACGGGAGGGGAAATCATCACCGGAGGGCTCTACACCACCATGCCTGCTTCCGGAATGATGCGTGGGTAGTTCATCCTTGGACTACGGGTCCATAGGAGTAGCTAGATGGTTGATCTCTCCTTTTTATGCCTCATGTTTAGATCTTGTGAGCTTCCCTACATGATCAAGATCATCTTATTGTAATGCTACATGTTGTGTTTGCTGGGATCCGATGAAGATTGTGAGAAGTTTGGTGTGAAGGAAGCTTTCAAGGGTCAAGAGAAGAGGATGATATGATGTGATCAAGAAGAGTGAAAAGCCTAAGCTTGGGGATGGCCTGGTGGTACATCCCAGCGAATTCCAAGAAGACTCAAGCATCTAAGCTTGGGGATGCCCAAGGCATCACATTCTTCATCGACAAATTATCAGGTCACTTCTAGTGAAACTATGTTTTAATTCGGTCACATCTTATGTGCTTTACTTAGAGCGTCTTTTATTTTTGTTTTCAGTTTGTTTGGTTTTCTTTTCTGTAATAAATAGTTGGATCCTATCATACTTTTGTGGGAGAGAAACACGCTCCGTTTTCATTGCTTAGAACACTCTAGTTTTCATTCTTATTGTTCTGTGAGTGTTCACTTTTTGCTAGTACTGCGTTTAGCCTTTGTTTTCAGGCATCTCTTATTCAGAGTTGTTATTTTTAGTAGTGTTATGTGAGTACTCTTATGTTTTCTTGATGTATCATAAAGAGTATTTTTGTTAAAACATATCTTGTATGGTGCTTGTTGGGAAAAGAAAATTGCTGCTTGATGTAGAATTTATAACGGTGCGAGTAGAAGCTTGTATAGACCGTGGATAGAACTTTTTCATGCCATGCTAAATGTTATTTTAGTTTAAAGCCTAGTTGTTATTGAGTAGCATGAATAGCCTTAAATAGCTGAGAGCGTTTAATATGTCATTGAAAGATTCATGAGTTGTTCTTGTCATAGTAAAGCATAAATTTTTGGTATTCTCTTTCGAATGTTTTATTTGGTTGACTTGGCGCATGCTCACACCATGTTTATGACTACAAACTAGTCACGAATATCCTCCATGATCAATTAGTTTTTGAACTTGTGATACCGCTTATGCTTTAATTTATGATATTTATGTCGCTATGCATGATTATGGCTCTTACGCTCTCTTGATTTGTTGCTCCCAATCTTTCGCTAGCCTCCACCTGTACTGAGTATGAGCTCTACTCGTGCATCCAAACTCCTTAAACCAAAATTTTCCCATTGTGTACACCATACCTACCTACATGTGGTAGTTAACTTCCACTCCAAGTAAATTGCTCATGTGTTACCTTTAAAACCTTCAAAATTACTCCTGTTTTGTGTTCTTGCTTTTTCTCATGAGGACGTCAATAGAGAATCTTTATCTCACTTGTTGATTAGATTTCACACCCTGGACTAGTGGGTTCATCAGCTTATCCAAATGATAGAAGAGCTGGCAGCGGGGTGCCCAGCCCCAAATTAATACAAACAAATTCTTTTCACTATTTTTTCCCCTGATTTATCAGTCAAAGCATAATTGTGTAAACAAAAGAGAAAGAGGGATGACCTTCTACACCATTTGTGTCCTTCACCATGGGAGCCTCTCTTGTGAATCCAGTTGGCTTGTGACGTACTGTATTGTCTGTTTAACCATTTGTTGACATTAACATACACCTCTCCTCAAAAATAGACACTCCTCCACGGTGTCAAACTTTTAATACCTTTGCTTAATAAAATAAAAAGCTCTAGCACATGAGTGATCCCTGCTTCCCTCTGCGAAGAGCCTTTCTTTAGCTTTTATGTTGAGTCTCCATCTTCTAACTTTATGCACAGTTGAGAGATCAATTTTGCCATTCTGAGTTATATGTGCATTTGTCCCATAAACATCAATAATTACTTCATGATGTGCTATTATTTGTTCTTAAATTATTTGTTCTAGTCTTCCTCTTGAACTTTGGAAGTGTCCTTGCATTTATGTTTTGTCCCACTCTTAAGGACTAGCGAAATACCACTTTGCCATGTTTTCTCTATACCTGAAACAAACGTTTATCTTTCTTTGCATTATTATTCATGATCCTTTATTTAAGATACTCTTCATGATGCAAAGTGATTTCTATGATTTATTATTAAAGTTCTATTTATCATGTTTGTGTTTGAAGTTCTATGATCTCACCATACATATGTTTTTACATTATAATGATCAAGTTTATAATAGTAGCATGTCACCTCAGAAATTATTGGTTTTATCATTTACCTACTCGAGGACGAGTAGGAACTAAGCTTGGGGATGCTTGATACGTCATAAACGTATCCCTAATTTATGATGTTCCATGTTGTTTTCATGTTGTTTCCCACATGATTTCCTTACACTTTATGTTATTTTTACACATTTTTTGGGACTAACCTATTAACAAGATGCCACAGAACCAGTTCCCTCTATTCTGTTGTTTTTAGTTTCAGAAAAGTTGTTATGGAAATATTCTCAGAATTGGAAAATTCGAAAGCCACAAGTCCTAAAAGTACCGGAAGCTTCCAGAAGTCCCGAAGAGCCCCGGGGGGCCACAGGGTGGCCACACCATGGGGTGGCGCGGTCCCTCCTGGCCGCGCCACCTAGGGGTGTGGGCCCCCTGGCCACCTCCTAGCATCGCCATTTGGCCCATATATACTCCCCGATGCATAAACCCTAGGGGAATTGACCTTTTCCGCAAAATACATCCGTAGCTCCACCGCCGCCACCGACAAGTTTCGGGGGACAGATCTTGTTCTGGCACCCTGCCGGGACAAGGAAGTGCCCCCGGAAGCCATCTCCTTCGAGTCCACCGCCATCTCCATCGATGTTGATGTCTCCTATGATGAGGAGGGAGTAGTTCTCCCCCGAGGCTTAGGGATCTACCGGTAGCTATGTGGTTCATCTCTCTCTCCCATGGTGTGATCTTTATGTGACCATGAACTTTGTAATCTAGTTGAATATGTAGATTTATCTTCATCTGTTATGCTACTCAAGTGGTTTTGTTATCTCCGTAAACACTTTGATCACGGGGTAAAGGTGATAGTGTGTGCACCGTGTGGTTTAACATGATTTTTATATCTTTTGTTGGAAGATGAACCTATGAAATTGTGGTGTTTGCGTGGAACCATCTGGGTCCCATGGTGATAGCATGGGGGTTACTTGGCTGGGAAAGTGCTTACTCTAAGGAGTGCTGTTAAAGCCATACACAATGATTAGTGTTCGTTATTCTTCCGGAGAGTGGTTCGGAGTAGCATAGTGAAGAAACGATATTTATACATTCAATTATGTTTTCATTGTTGAGAGTGTCCTCTAGTGAAAGTAGGAGCCCTAGGCCTTATTTCCATGCATTGAAACACCGTTTTCCGCCTGTTCTGCTACATGTTTGTTTGCTGCCATATTTATTTCAGATTGCTATTATCACTTATTATCATCCATATTAGTTGCATTTTACTCGCTCTTCGCCGAACTAGTGCACCTATACAACTGAAAATTGTATTAGGTGTGTTGGGTACACAAGAGACTTCTTGTATCTTGATTGCAGCGTTGCTTGAGAAGGATAGCTTTGACCTCTATCTCCCTAAATTCGATAAACCTTGGGTGATCCACTTAAGGGAAACTTGCTGCTGCTCTACAAACCTCTGCACTTGGAGGCCTAACACTGTCTACAAGAATAGAAGCGTGCATAGACATCAGTATGTTCTTCTTAAGAATCTCTTTCTCCCTGTTGCTTACATCTTTTAGATTAGATCTTGGCCCTTCGGGTGTCTATCGCGTAGGAAATTTTTTGTTTTTTATGCAACAAACCCGACAGTGGTATCAGAGCCGGATCTATGCGTAGATGATTTGTACGGGTAGAAAATATAGGTGTATGTGGGCGTTGATGATCATGTTATTGCCTCCTTGAGTATTTTATGATCTTAGTGGCATAGTAGGATGAAGATGCCCTAGAAAAACTTTACGTGTACTTTGTACGCGAGACCTGTCTCACTTGTGGCCGAGGGGGTGTCCATTTCTCCTACTATAGTTAAGATCTAATCTACGAAGGGTTGTGAAAAATATGTTTATCAACGTTGTGTTTGATGTTCGTAGGTATGAACGGTTCTATCCTCGAAATCCCTAAGCCACGTAAAATATGCAAAAATAAATTAGAGACGTCTAACTGGTTTTGCAGGCCATGTGATATGATATGGTCAATGTTACATATTTGATTATGAGATGTTCTATTTTGTAAATTATTGATATACCGGCGGGATCCATATGGTTGTGTTATTTTTGATGGGCTGGAGGTGCCATGGACTTTGGTACCACGCCGGTGGAATGATGGAGATCATACCGTGATGCACAAGATGGAGATCAAGTGCAAGAAGGACCATATCATATCATATTATCCATACATGTGATTTTAATCATTTTATGCATCTTATTTTGCTTAGATCGCGACGGTAGAATTATAAGATGAACCCTCTCACTTAATATCAAGATAATAATGTGTTCGTCCTTAGTATGCACCATTAAGAAAGTTCGTCGTTTTGAGACACCACGTGCTGATCGGGTGTGACAGACTCAACGTTCGCATACAACGAGTGCTGACGAGCCTAGCATGTACATAGGTGGCCTCGGAACACACACAATACTACGGTTCTACTTGGCGAGCCTAGCATGTACAGACATGGCCTCGGAACACGTAACCGAAAGGTAAAGCATGAGTCATATGGATGATATGATGAAGATGTCGATGTTCTCCTTTGCAGCTACATCATCTCACGTGATGATCGGTTTTGGTGTAGTTAATTTGGTTCGTGTAATCACTAAAACGACTAGAGGGATGTTGTTTTTGAGTGGGAGTTCACGTAGTAATTTTAAACTAACTTGAACTTATTTTATCATGAACAACCAATCAAAATAGATTTGCACAAATTATTCATTGGCATCCACAAACTACCTTACACTTAGATTGTTAATTGAGATATAACTGTTATGATCTGGTAATACCTATTTAAGATTGGTACCCTATTAGTGAAATTTAAAATTGAGTCCTATTGTAGATTTTCGGTATAACCTACCTAACTCCATATGATTAATGATTGATTGATCTAGAGAGTAAATTATTCCTACTTAGAATCGAGTGTCATGTTTGCTTCGATATTACTTTATCTTCAAAAGAATGTTTTGTTGATCAAGGTGATTTAGGAACTGAAAAGAATTGTTTTCAGAAACAATCAAGTGAAAGATATATTGATATCTAGGAACTTATTTGTGGCAACATGCCTGAGTATAATTTAGCGTGACAATGTACCCTTATATTATTTGAATATATGCAATGATTGAAGACGCTAGGCGTTTGAATATTCCAAGAAGTTGGGCGCTAAAAATTATCCTCTAAATTCCTTCCTTCGAGCTATAGTAGCTTAATGATAAAATTGTTATGATGGGATGGATTAAAAGTATGGGTAAAATCGTTTACCTTACTTGGAGATGTCTAAGAGAGGAAAAAGGAAGAATGCTATAAATATGGTGATATTAGTAGAACAATCAAACTCAAAGTATGGTGATAGTATATGACTAAAACGCCAATGAAAATGAGCTAGTACGACTAGTGTTGTTTGATGTTGAATGATTCTTCTTTTAATGAAAAGTAAATACTGAAAATAGAATTACAAAAAGGTACATGGCAGAAAAGAAGACAACTGGAAAAGTCCAGCTCAGGTGTATATGCTTGATATACAAGTTATAGATGTATTAGTAGTTAACAAAGTATTTTTTGGGTATTTTGATACTAGATTGATTGGTATGAGTTGTCATACAAAGCAACACAATGCAAGAAATACAAGGGCCTAAAAGGAACAAGTAGAAGATGTGGGATCGATCATGACAAGAACAGAAATAAAGTGTTATTATGTTCATTGTCGTATCAAACCAAACATTCAAGATTTATTTTAAGAACTTAGTAAGTTATTATTTTGTTCTGGTCTTTTGTGAGAACAAATGAGATTGTTAAAACTATGACCATATTCCATAATTTATGGATGAGTTGATATAAATCATGTTGGAAAAGTAAACATCTATAAAACTAAATGCTAGACATTGCAAGACGTAAAAGAATTTCACTTAAATTGTGACGCCACCATTTTAGTTCGTATAGGAAAGGAAAGAATGAAGGAACTCCATGTTAATGGACTTCCGGAGTCATTTTATTTTGAATAAATTGATACTTGTGAGACCTCTTTCAAAAGATGACTAAAATTTCGTTCATAGGCCACAGTAGATTGGACGACTAATTTAGTGGAGATTATACATATTGATGTATATAGTCCATTATGTGTAGTCATATGTGGTGGATTAATTTTTCTTCATAAAATTCCGTCGATGATTTAAGTGGAATATGAGTATATCTATTTAAAGTGATCGGAGTTTGACATTTTTTGAATTGGTTCAAACTATTGTTACTATGTAGTAAAAATCATCGTAACAAGATAATCAAATATTTATGATTGGATCATAAAGGATAAATTTTGAGTTACAAGTTTAGCAAAACATCTGAGGAGTTGCAGAATTGTTTTACAACTTATACTACTCGTGAAGAGTACGTTGCATTGAAAACAAAAAAATTTCCTACTCACGATAAACCCGAAGGGGCAAGATCTAATCTAGGAGATGAAAGGTAACATGCAAAGAGAGGGTTAATAAGAACATACCCTCGAAGACACAAAGAGTTACAAGATAAAATCTCGTTGTTGGCGTAGTCGTACTGACACCGATCCCGAGAGCGAGAAGATGTGCACCGCAATCCGGCGGGGTAGCGAAAGTAGAGGATCCCTCAGAACTCTAGCAGCACGACGGCGTGGTGGTGGTGGAGAACCCTGTGGTCAGGGCTTCGTCAAGTCAGAGACCATGGAATGGAGCAGCGGGTGGAGAGGAAGTGAGGTGGGCAAGTGTGTGTAGGAGGGAGAGCTCTCACCTTCCTTTTATAGGGGAAGGGGAGGCAGCCCAAAGGGGTGGTGCGGCCAGCCATGGGGTGCCCCCACCTCTTCCCTCTTCATGTGAGTGGACACTCCACTCACACTCACTCATGCTCCCATAATTTCCCACTTAGAAAATCCAAAGGTTTTTCTTTAATAAATAAATAAAACATTTTTATTTCTTTATTTCAGGATTTGTTAATTATACTAACAAACATTTGCATATAGCACCTCTAATCATTTGTTAATTCCGTTAACAACCATTCGACAAAAAAACCCTTGAACTATTTCAATTTTCCCCGAAACAATTTCGGTCCTGTCCAAAACATTCTTCGATATTCCGTATCCTCTCAAATGCGTCATCGGACCTTAGGTGTGTCACCCTACGGTTCGCGAATAATATAGACATGATCGAGACTCCTCTCCGATCAATAATCGACAGCGGGATCTGGAGATCCGTGATGACTCATATATATTCAACAATGAATCTCGTGATCATGTGAACCATCAACGTCGTGATTAATTCCCTTTGTCTCGCGATATTTTACTTGTCCGAGATCCGATCATTGGTATCAACCATACCTTGTTCGATCTTGTTACCGACAAGTACTCTTTACTCGTTCCGTGATATGACATCCTTGTGACCTAGTCACGTGCTTGCAAGCGGTGTCGATGTGATATCACCGAGAGAGCCCAGTGTATATATGTCTCCGTCATTAATTTGTATGGACAAATCCCACTCTTGATCCATGAGCCTCAACTAATACATTCCGAATACCCACCGATACCTTTATAGTAACCCCGTTACAGTGTGAAGTTTGATGACATCAAAGCACTCTTCCGGTATCAGTGATTGACATGATCTCATGATCTACGGAATAAGTTACTTCGTATGTTTGATATAACAATGTAAACTTAATGACTTGGTCGCATTACTATATTCATTTTGGGTATATGTTCATCACATCATTCTTCTAATGACATGACCCCGTTATTAACAACATCCAATGTTCATGATCAGGAAACCTTGATCATCTATTAATCAACGAGCTAGTTAAAAGAGAGGCTTTACTAGGAACCATTGTTTGTTTATTAAACACACATGGATCAATGTTTCCGGTTAATACAATTCTAGCATGAGAAATAAAAATTTAACATAAACAAGGAATAAGATAATAACCACTTTATTATTGCCTCTCGGGCATATTCCCTTCAACTAGAATACCCCACATTAGTTTGGAGTATCCGAGAGACAAAATCAAACCTTGTTGGACATGGTAAGATAAATAAAAATGCCATTATATTTTGTAGTTTATACATTAGAGACAACCACTTTTACACTGAAAAGAGCGCCATCATTATCCGTTGAAATTGACACCATATATGTTATCGCTTGGGTAGTGACCCGAATTGTCTTTTTCTTAAAATTTTGGTATGCTTAGCATGTGTAAAATGTTTACAACCAAAATAGGATAAATATATGTTTATAAGGTTATCCCAACGAATTTATTGGGATCCTATCACCGAACCAAAAGACAAATGTTGTTTGTCAGAAAAGGTTGATTTCTCGAGAAAATAGTTCTTGCGAAACAATTGAGTGGGAGGACAGAACAAACTCAACGAGATTAGTGAATCTTCTTTACCATGTCAAGAGTAGCGCAGAAGTGGAAGTTGTTCCGGGGTTTCCTATTTTGACTAAGTAGAAAACACTACATATGTTGTAGATACTTCGAATGAGTTTGCGAACTGAACCCCAAAATTCCTAAAACTTTATACTTAGACCAACTTGTGGTTTGAGAATGAAGTGTTGTTTTTACAACAAAGGACCTGGACCTTATAAAGGAAGCAAATGATGGGCTCTAACTTCGTAAAATTGGCTATGAGTCATTATATCCGCGATAGTATCCCTGTATGAATGTCAAGTATGTGACTTGGCGGTCCTTTCGAAAGGCATGATGCCTACGATAGCAAACGCCACTAGTAGGAAATAGACTATAGCCACCACTTTGCCCCCAGCGAACACAGATATACGTTCGGCAACGCTATTACCGCTGGAAAACACGAATCCTTGTTCGCCAGCGCTACATAACTTAGCTCTGGCGAACATATCATTTTGTTCGCCAGCGGTAACGGTGGGCGTGAGGGCGCGCGCGGCCATAAGTACCGCCGGCGAAGAGGGGTGCTGGTTCGCCAGCGCTACGTAACTTAGCACTGGCGAACATGGGGCAGTTTCGCCAGCGGTATTATTATGGCTGGGCAACATATAGGTTCGCCGGTGCTAAGTATATCGCTAGCCAACCACTATTTTGGTTCGCCAGCGGTAAATTTTGGATTTTTTCCTCCACCCCCCCCCCCCATGGACCGCCTTTTCGGTTTTCTAAAACCTAAACGAAAATGATAAAATGTTCAAAAAATAAAATTATTTGATTAGTGGGTAGGTTGTAGGGTCTATTTGGTATAGAAATATTGAAGTATGAATTTTGACCTTTTATGCAAAATTCAAAATAAAACGGAAAACAACCATATCTTTTGCATACGACGTCGAAAAAACGCGTTTAATATATCGAAAAAATCGTGAGAAAATTTCCAATCCGACCTCACCATGGTTTACCCGGTCAGGTTTTTAGAAAATCAGAAAATTCAAAAAGGAAAAAAATTATTTGAGATAGATGAAATTTTCCTACGAAATCAAATTAATAAAAAAAATCAAAATTCAAAAAATAAAAAATTTATGAAAATATGATAACGATGTCATATTTTGATTCCTCGTATTTTTATGATCAATTTAGACATATCAATTGTCGAATTTGTAATTGGGGATTTGTAGATATGGTCCAATAGTTAAGAGGATTGATAGTACTATACTTACAAGAAAGAATGAGATGTTCCTAGGTAGCTCATAGGGTTGGAACTAAGGAGTTAAGCGTGCTGGGGCTAGACTAGTGGAAGGATGGTTGACAGAGCGGGAAGTGGACAATTAAAATTGAAATAAATAAAAAAAAGGAAAAAAAAGTGGAAGTAGACACCTGTTCTCCAGCGGTATCAAAATTTCGTTCGTCACTGGTAAGCCTTTTCCTACTAGTGCGGATCTATATAGCGACAAAGACATGGATTTTTACATCCTTTGAAAGTTGTGCTTATCGAAAAGATGTTTTCACGAAGTTTAAAGAATTGACTACTGCAAGATTTGTATCTTCGTAGTGATGCTTTAGTCTTTGCGGATAGTTCTAGCAAAAGTTACATATTATGATATTGGCAGTTGAATAACAAAAACCAACTTTCCTCTCAAGGAAGTTTGATCGAGGATGTGTACTTGACACAGTCTGAGAGTTTTGTAAAAATTCAAAAGGTTGCTGGAAAGGTATGCACACTTCAATGGTTAAAGTGAGCATAACGAAGTTGGAATCTTTACCTTAATGAAGCTATCAAAAGAGTTTGATTCCATAATGAAGGATAAAGATGATTGTAGAGTTAAAAGAAATTAAGTGGGAGCGCTATAACATATTTCTAATGGTTTATGTAGATGACAGATGGTTGATTGGAAAATATGTATTTTAAATTAACACGGTTAAGATTTTCATATTGATGAATGGCTTAGGAGATATTGGGCATCGATATCAATTAGAGATGGATTGAAGCGCCTAATATGGTTGATCCAAATTACATAGATGAAATATTGAAGTCAACATCGAAATGACAAGGAGGAGTTCATGCCACATTGAAAATAATTGAGCAAGATTCAAGTGTTTTGGCACATGATGAGCATAATTGAAATTAAGATTTCTAATTAAGTCATGTGTTCCATGCTATGTACACAACCAGATAAGTCTGATGCTATAGAATGTTGTAGCAGGATAATTCATATGATGATTAGACAACAGTGGGAGAGATCCTTATGCCATTTTAGAAATGCTAAGGATATGTTTTCCTATGTAGTAATGACAAACTATTTGTTGTAATATGTTACACTAATAGTGTTGTCATCTTATCGAATAATTTTATCTCAATTAAAATATGTGATGAAGGGTAGCACAATAGGATGGAAGAAAGTTCCATGCTGGATTTGAAAGAGTTTCAAAATTAAAGTATTGTGACGGATACTACAACAAAGGCTAAGTATATCGTTGTGTTGGCAACAAGTAATAGGACTATTTTGTGTCAAGGAGTTCTTTATTGAACTTGGTGAATTTCCAAGAATGCTAACGCTATGAAGCTACATTTTAAAAATGTTAGTAAAATTAGTTTAAGCAGAGGAATTAAGGTCTTGCCGGTTGACCAAATATATACAAAGCCATCTCATTAGAGAATGAGTGATGCGTGTAGACGCAAAGAACATGCAAATACAATAGGACCTGAATATGTCAGATCTTTTGATGATGTTTACCACATGCGAAGCATGGTAATAACACTATAACGCCATATGTGTTAAGTGCTTACATACTAGATTATTGACTCTAGTGGAAGTGGGAGACTAAAGGGAATATGCCCGAGAGGCAATAATAAAGTGGTTATTATCTTATCCTTGTTTATGATAAATGTATATTTATCATGCTATAATTCTATTAACTGGAAACGTTGATACATGTGTGTTTAATAAACAAACAATGGTTCCTAGTAAAGCCTCTCTTTTAACTAGCTCGTTGATTAATAGATGATCAAGGTTTTCTAATCATGAACATTGGATGTTGTTAATAACACGGTCATGTCATTAGAAGAATGATGTGATGAACATAGACCCAAAGTGAATATAGCAATGCGATAAACTCATTAAGTTACATTGTTATATCACACATACGAAGTAACTATTATCCTTAGACCATGAGATCATGTCAATCACTAACACTGAAAGAGTGCTTTGATGTCATCAAACGTCACACCGTAACAGGGTGACTATAAAGGTGTTGTTGGGTATTCGGAAAGTATTAGTTTAGGCCCATGGATCAAGAGTGGGATTTTTCCATCCAAATTACGGAGAGATATACTCGGGGCCCTCTCGGTGATATCACATTGATACCGCTTGCAAGAACGTGACTAGGTCACATGGATGTCATATTACGGAACGAGTAAAAGAGTACTTGTCAGTAACGAGATTGAACTAGGTATGGTTGATACCAATGATCGGATCTCGGACAAGTAAAATATCGCGAGACAAAGGGAATTGTTTACGGCGTTTAAGGTTCTCACAATCACCATATTCATCGTTGAATGTGTAGGAGTCATTACGGATCTCCAGGTCCCGTTGTTTACTATTGATCGGAGAGGTGTCTCGATCATGTCTACATTATTCACGAACCGTAGGGTGACACACTTAAGGTTTGATGACGTGATTGAGTGGATACGGAATATGGGAGAAAAGTTTGGACAACACCGAAATTGTTTCGGGGAATATTGAAATAGTCACCGGAATAGTTTCGGGAATATTGAAATAGTTCAAGGTGGTATATGTTAATGTTTGATTAACAAATAGTTGAAGGGGTAAGTGTTAATGTTTGTTAATAGGATTAACAAATATTAAAATAAAGAAATAAAATTGTTTTATTTATTTATTAAACAAAACCCTTGGAATTTTGAGTGGGAATTGATGAGAGAATGAGTGGGTTGAGTGAAGACTCCACCCACATGATGAGGGGAGAGGTGGAGGCACCAAAATTTCGTGGCTGCCTCCCCCTCCTATATAAAGAGGGGTTGGACCTCTCTCTCCACCTCATGTTCATGCGCTTGGCGAAGCCCTGAACGAATTTTTATCCACCACAACGCGCATTCGTGCTACTGGTTTCCGAGGGATCCTCTACTTCCGCTACCCCGCTGGATCGAGGGAACGGAGGTCGTCATCGAGTTGTGCGTGTGACAGAGTGCGGAAGCGCTGCCGGATTGCAGCACTTATCTTCGCGATCTTGAGATCGATGTGAGTATGACTACATCACCAACAATATTTTATCTCGTAACACTTTGTGTCTTCGAGGGTATGTTCTCCTTAAGACTCTCTTTCTCCCTATTGCTTACATCTCCTAGATTAGATCTTGGCCCTTCGGGTGTCTATCGCGTAGGAAATTTTTTGTTTTCTATGCAACAATCTCTTCATTAAAGCAATATGTACTTAGACCAAATCTTAAGTTCCTCGCGTCATCTACAAATGTCTTGAACTCTCTGTCAATTTTTCTCCACTGCGACCTGTCAGCGGGGTGTCTCAGCATCACGTCTTTCTTACGGTATTTTTTGTGCTATCGGAACAACTTGGCATGCTCTTCGTTTTGAAACAAACATTTAAACTGTGGTATTATAGGAGCATGCCACATCACCTTGGCAGTTACCCTCTCCCTGAGGCGCGGCTCGCCCTCAACATCACCAGGGTCATCTCACCTGATCTTATACCGCAATGCACCGCATACCGAGCATGCATTCAAATTCTCGTACTTCTCGCCGTGGTAGAGGATGCAGTCATTGATGCATGCATGTATCTTCTGCATCTCTAATCCTAGAGGGGAGACAACCTTCTTTATACGTACTAGAGGGCAATACATTATCCCTTGGAAGCATCTTTTTTATTATTTTCAGTAACTTTTCAAAACCCTTGTCAGAAATACCATTTTCTGCCTTACATTGCAGCAATTCTATTGTGGTACAAAGATTTTTCTGTCCATCTTCGCAATTTGGGTACAACAGTTTGTTGTGATCCTCTAACATTCTCTCCAACTTCAACTTCTCGTTTTCACTTCGGCAGTTAATCTTCGCATAACGAATGGCCCGACCTAAATCGTCATCGGGCTCATAAAAAATGAACTCTTCTTCATCTTTGTCTCCCCCCCATTGTCCTATCACCGTGTTCAGTGAACATAGGATAGTTGTCATTATCCTCTTCTTCTTCGTTGTCTTCCATTATAACCCCTCTTTCTCCGTGCTTTGTCGAACAATTATAGCCAGGCATGAAACCGTTCTCAAACAAGTGGAAGTGAATGGTTCTTGAGTTAGAGTAATCCTTCATATTTTTACAGGCTTGCTTGCCTCAGCCACGTGAAGAAAATTTTGCATGCCATTAAGAAACTCGGGACAGAGTCGATCACCATACATCCATTGTCGGTTCGTATCCATTATATAAGTATATCAAAAACCATTCATTACACTACATCATAGATGAGTAACCAAATTAATTAATATACAGGACCATCAGATTAAAAGTAAGGTAGAGTACTGACCAAATGTAATACATAGTTCTCCTAAAACATATAATCAAACTAACATACAACTATCTAAAAAAAATTAAAACCAACAAAAAATGCGATGAAAATCGCAACTAAGGTAACTACTGAACCTACAACATAATGATACCAAGCCTCTTGATTAATGGCACATTTTCTTATCTTTTTAATATTCAAGCGCATTGCATCCATCATGATCTGGTGATCATCGACGATGTCGTCAAGCTTCAGGTCCAATTTCATCTTCTCTTCTTGGCATTGCAGACGACGATCTTCACTTCTTTTCAATTTTTCTTTCAAATTATTATTTTCTTTCTCAAATAAATTAAGCATCTCGACCAAAGGGTCGGTTGGAATTTCTGGTTCAACTACCTCCTAGAAAAAATATCTATGTCAAGTTGGTCGGCATAATTGTCATAGGACGAAATAAAACAAATGGTTATAAAAGTATACCACATCCTAATCATAGACCGGACAAGGGCCGATGGGGAAGGATATCAAAACCATGGCACTATACATAAAAAAATCATACAGGTAAGAAAATTATAAAGTAATATATATGCATCTATCACATAAAACTAAGTAGGCTCACCAAGGTGATACCGGCTAGGGACGGCGCTGGCGATCGATGGCAGTGAGGACGGGGAAGATACTAAAACAAACAAAACATACTTTAATTTAAGCTCAATTTGCATATAAAACGAATGAAATCCCTAACTTAGACATTTCATCAAACACCCTGCTAGCACTAAAAAAATGAAACGAGTTAAACTATAGGAAATGAGCTAAATTAGGAACGTCGGGAGAAAGGATCATGTTGCTAACCCTTGTATAGATGGTTGCTGCTAATCTAAAAAAAATGGTGGAGAAAAATGAAGATTTGTTGGGATGTGAGAGGAGAGAATTTTTTTGAAAATGTGTTGGAATGAAATTGGAGAGCTAGCATGGGTGGGTCGGGTTGAAGAAATAGGCTGGACACCCTCTAGTACCAGTTCGTGATACGAACCGGTACTAAAGGTGCAGCGCCGGCCCCACCTGCGCAAAAAAATTTAGCGAGAAACCCTTTAGTACCGGTTTTGTATCACAAACCGGTACTAAAGGTCGAGAACGAACCGGCACTAGAGGATTCTATCGCCCTGGGCTCTGGAACCGGTACTACAACCTTTAGTACCGGTTCGTAAGCACATCGATCCTAAAGGTAAAATCCTTTGACTCATTTTCCACTAGTGCATCGGGTCCAGTCAAAGCCTCACTCCCCAAGCAGGGCCGCCTGCTCCGTCATCGCGGTTGCCCAAAGCAGTTCAAGCGAGTTCCCTGGTGTCGAGGACTTATTTGCTGATGCCGAGCACGTGCATCAGGACAACACCGCCGATCCAGTGCCCATCATGAGCGGCACCACGCACTGGTTCAAGAACTCGGACGACCTCATCGCGTTCGAGGAAGGCGGGTGGGGGGGGGGGAGAAGAAGGCCATGGGAGGAAGAAGAAGCTACAAGGAATAATTGGGAATATTCGGTTTTGCAGTTTCCTTTTACAGTATCTATTCTGCTCGGTCAGGTTTGATGCTCGCGTTGATGGTGCCTTGATGTTGGAAATGTGTGTTGGGAACCCCAACAGGAGGGTGTGATGAGCACAACGGTAAGAATTTTCCTCAGTTAAGAACCAAGGTTATCAATCCAGTAGGAGAAAGAGGATCTTCGGAAGGTTGATGTCACTGACGGTGGTGATGGCGCCTCACCGGTGTCAACAACAATGCGGAACCTGCACACAACACAACCAAAATACTTTGTGCCAACGGTACAGTGAGGTTGTCAATCTTACCGGTCTTGCTAAAAACAAAGATTAGACGTATAGTGTGGAAAACGGTGTATGCTTGCAGTAAGTAAAGAAAGTAGGAAATTGTAGAGGTTTTGTTTAACAGTGTAGAAAAATGGACCGGGGTTCGTAGGTTCACTAGTGGTGTCTCTCCATAAAAGATAGCGTGCTGGGTGAACAAATTACAGCTGGGCAATTGACAAATAGAGGTTGCATCATAGTGCATATTACAACAATATACATGGACCGTAATCCAACTTGATCTATGACTAATAATCCACCCTCAGGTTATCATTTGAACCCCCTTAGGTATTAAGTTGCAAGCAACAGATAATCGCATTAAGCAATGTGTGTAATGTAAGCAATGATTGTACACACGGGCACTCACACCGCTGTTTTCTCCCTAGTGGCAACAGAATATCCTTACCCGTAACGTTTCTGTCACTCAAGCACAGGCGAAAAGGAGGCATGAACCCACTATCGAGCATAAATACTCCCTCTTGGAGTCACTAGCAACTACTTAGCCAGAGCAACCACTAGAAATGGGAAGCATGCAATATCACAAATAACATATGCAATAAAGACTATAATCAACTTGGCATAAGTTCAATATTCATCGGATCCCAACAAACACAACACATAGAATTACATAAGAACAATCTCGATCATGCTAGGCAGCTTACGAGATCTAAACATTGAGGCATATGAGGAGAAGACGACCATCTAGCTACTGCTGTGGACCCGTAGTCCAAGGATGAACTACTCACGCATCACTCCGGAGGCAGGCATGGTGATGAAGAGGCCTCCGGATATTATCTCCTCTCTGGCAGGGTGCCAGGAGACAGCTTCAGAACCCCCCTGATCTAGGGTTGACGACGACGGCGGCTGCGGAACTTTTCGGGGATATTTGATCAGGTGCCTAGGGTTTTCCTTCGGAGGGGAATATATAGGCGAAAGGGAAAAGGAGGTGGAGCCCTAGGGGGCCCCACACCACCCCCCGGCGCGGCCAAGGGGGGCGCCACCCCATGGTGTGGGCCCCTTGGTGCCCGTATTCGACTCCTCTTCGGTCTTCTGGATGCTTCCGGGGAAAATAGGAACTTCGGGATTTGTGGGGTCCAATTCCGAGAATATTTCCAGAACAACTTTTCTGAAATAAAATATAGCAGAAAACAGGGAACTAGCACTTGGCATCTTGTTAATAGGTTAGTCCCGGAAAAACATGTAAAAATGCTATAAAGAAGGGAGAAAACATGTAGCAATTGGCATAATATCATCATGGAGCATCAGAAATTATATATACGTTGGAGACGTATCAAGCATCCCCAAGATTAGTTCCTACTCGTCCTCGAGTAGATAAACGATAAAACACAATAATTTCTGAGGTGACATGCTACTGACATAAACTTGATCATTATAATGTAAAAGCATATGTAAGCTGAGATCATAGAACTTTAAACACAAACAGGATAAATAGAACTTTAATAATAAAGAATAGCAATCACTTTGCATCATGAGAAGTAACTCAAATAAAAGATCATGAGTAACAATGCATTGAAAGTTATACTTTTGTTCTAGGTATAATGAAAGCATGGCAAGGTGGTATTTCGCAAGTCCTTAAGAGTGGGACAAAACATAAATGCCAGGACACCTTCAAAGTTCATGAGGAAGACTAGAACAAATAGTTGGAGAACAAACAATAACACTTCATGAATCAACTAATGATGTTTATGGGACAAATGCACATAAAACTCAGAATGGAAAAAATGCTCTCTCAATTGTGCATAAAGTTAGAAGATGGAGACTCAACATAAAAATAATAGAAAGGCCCTTCGCGAAGGGAAGCAGGGATCACTCATGTGCTAGAGATTTTACTTTATAAACAGAGGTATTAAAAGTTTGACACTCCTCCCATCCATATTTCACAATCCATGGCTAACCGAATCCTCGGTGCCTGCCAACAATCATATACCATGGAGGAGTGTCTATATTTTAGGAGAGGTGTATGCTAGTGTCAATGAATGGTAAACATAAAATACAGTACGTCACAAACCAACTCCATATGAAGGACGCATCTGGGTAGAAGGTCATCCCTCTTTCTCTTTTGTTTACATGATTATGCTTTGACTGATAAATCAAGGGCATAAATAGTGAAGATAATTTGTTTGCATAATTTGGGGCTGGGCACACCGTTGCCAGCTCTTCTATCAATTGGATAAGCGGATGAAGCCACTAGTCTAGGGTGTGAAATCCAATCAACAAGTGAGATAAATATTCTCTATTGACGTCCTCATGAGCAAAAACAAGAACACAAAACAAGAGTATTTTTTAATGTTTTAAAGGTAGCACACGAGCAATTTACTTGGAGTGGCAGTGAAATACCACATGTAGGTAGGTATGGTGGACACAATGGGAAAACTTTGGTTTTAGTGAGTTGGATTCATGAGTAGAGCTCATACTCAGTACATGTGGAGGCTAGCAAAAAACTGGGAGCGACAAATCAAGAGAGCATAAGAACCATAATCATGCATAGTGACATAAACATCATAAATCAAAGCATAAGTGGCATTACAAGTTCAAAAACTAAGTGATCATGGAGGCTATTCGTGACTGGTTCATAGTCATAAACATGGTGTGAACATGCGCCAAGTCAACCAAATAAAACAATCAAAAGAGAATACCACAAATTTATGCTTTAATATGACAAGATCGACTCATGATTCTTTCAATGGCATATTAAACAATCTAAGCTATTTTAGGCTATTCATGCTACTCAATAACCACAAGGCTTAGCATGGCATGAAAAAGTTCTAGCCACAGTCTATACAAACTTCTATGTGCACCGTTATAAATTCTACCTCAACACTACAGGAATCCAGGTATATTGCAACAAAATTTATTGCTACACCTACCTTTCGTTGTAATAAAATGCGATATTACCACAAAATTTCATTTCATGGTGATAGGAGCAACATATTGCCACTATTTTGTATCGTGGCGATAAGTATTTCTTTTGTTGCAATAAAAGCAACGTATTGCCACAAGTTGTATCAGTGTTGTAATATGGTAGTGATATTGTGACAGTTGCGTTGCGTGGCGTAAATTATTCATTCCGTTGCAATACAGACTAGCTATTGCAACAAACTAAATCTTTGTGGTAATTTTCGGACATATGTTGCAACAATTCTGGTATGTGGCGTTAGTCATAGATATTGTTGCAAAAAATAGCTACGTATTGCAATAAAATATGTATTGGTTGAAATATGGCGACTTTTTGCCTCACATTCATCATGTTGCAATAACTATTACATATTGCCACAAATTGTCCATCCATGGTAATATGCAAAACATATTGCGACAACCCCTACTGTTGCGAAAAAGAGCTGGGCCCTTAAGGGGAAATAAATAAAGATAGAAAATCCGATTATTTGGTAAGCGTCCTGACTAGCAACGCTAGACTCTTAATTGGTCGATTTTTTTTTAAAAAAGGCTCTTATTTGGTCTCTTAGACAGATTAACAAAAGAAATAAAAATAAGGCAGGCGATCTACCTCTCCAACACGAGGCGCTTGCTGCAGGCGCCCTACGACAGACAGACATACCGAGCCCCTGCTAGCAGCTCTCTTCTCAGTCTCACTCCTTCATCTCCAAATCCGATGACCGACCCGTACCTTCGCTCGCGCTGGCGCCCACAAACGAGTGCCCGCATGTGCATCTCGGAGCTGGTCTCTCCGATTGAGTGGTGAGGGGCCCGAGGTCTCGCGGCAGGCAGCATAGAGAGCACAAGTTTTCGGATGGGGCTCCCACGGCCGCCGTGGGCGGCGGATCAGACAAGGGAGAGCAAGACGCGATTCAGATCGACGGGAGCAGACACCCGCCGAGGAAACGCCGCCGGTGAACATGAGGTGTCGGAGGGGCTTCGATCCGCGCCGAGGCGAGCGTCCATGGGGTTCCTAGTTTCCTATCTTCTCTGGTGAGTGCATGCCTACTTTGTCCAGTGATGTGGTTACTGTATTCTTCGATTGATAGGTTCAGCTCAATTTGAGCGTATGTGCACATGGTCTCGGCCGCAGCTCCAGCAGCCCAAGCAGTATGAATTAGTGTCGCCTTCTTGTTTTGCATCGGGTGCTAGGCAATTTATTTTTCCTACAAAATTTCTGCTAAATGTTTCAAGAACAAGAACTGAATGGGATGGATCGCACACTCCCCTGTTTCGTCCTTGACATAATACTCCACTACCAATCGCTAATTACTAGAGCTAGCTTAATTCTCTGATAAACATGATTAAGCTTCACCCCAAACGAAGGAGGAAGAAAGTATCAAGGGGAAGTACAATTAGTAAAATCCTAGCCTCGGGGGGAATTGCTGCTAACTACCAGGAATTTACATAAAAATGTGTTGACCCCTTTAGCTTCCGCGGGGATTCGAACTCACGACTTACGTAATGCAGAGTAAGTTTCAGACCACTAGGCTATGCGCTTGTTTCTGAAATTGTAGAAAACTGTAGTAAGATATAGTATAGCTGCGAGATACCTGACGAAAATTTTCATAGTTACAGATCAGCAACGGTACCTGATGATTGAGCAGCATAACGGCTGTATCCCAGCCTAATTTCTGGCATTAATTTAGCAGCAGACCAACAACAGTACATGAAGATATAGATAAGTACATATAAGATTGATAAGTACATATATATAAGATTTTAGTAGGATATAACAAACCATCTCAGCGAGATATATAACACATGGTTCATAATTTTTTTTGATAAATAAATGGTTCAACATGACAGCCATACTGGTACAGGTAGTCCACACAAAATACAACAAGTCCACTACAAAGTAATGAAAATAGCAACAGCACTAAGAGACCACAAGCAACTACTGTTCTCTTCTCTTCTCTTCGGCACCAAAAGTGTTGAGCACTAGCTTCTTTTCTCTTGCAAAAACAGATGACACTATGCAGCTTCACCTTGTTTGACCCTGTTTCACATAAGATTAAACTTCAGAAACACAGTACTCGTAGGTAACCATCAATAAAATTATATTCATGGCTTAAACATGTGGAAAGAGTATTACCAAGCGATGAAAGCCTATACAAAGAACCCATGGTCATCATCCAATTCTTCTTGTCCCAAAGGAGCAACATGGCCATCATTTATGTAAGCCTCGTCATCATCTATATCCTCATCATATTCCAATTCAACATCTTCAAACTCAACAGGTTTTATATTTTTTAGGACTGAAACATCAACACTGGATCCTTCATCATCATTTCTGCACCAACTAGTGATCTCTTCTGGAACTGTAATGTCTGGCACTGTAATTTGTGCATCAACAACATCCAGTACGTCTGCCTCACCAGCTTCATCGGCTTCAACAGCTTCATCAAGGCCTACACCGTTTAAAACAGAAGGAGAAAACAAATTGCATGGATTCATTTTAATAACACTTGCCCAATCAGGGTTCTTCACATCTGTCACATAGAAAACCTGTTCAGCTTGGATGCCTAGTATGTAAGGGTCTTCCTTGAATCGGTGTAGAGTAGTGTCAAGGTCAATAATTCCATATTTGTCCTTCTTATACCCCTTTCTTTGGGTTCTATTGGTAGGAGGCACATCAAACCAGTCACACTGCAATTGAACAACCTCCTTATCAGGAGGAAGTCAAGAAATATGATTTTCTTGATCACCCCATAATAATCAATATTTCCCGTGGTTGCATCGCCCTTGACTATGACCCCACTATTTTGGGTACTCAAGTCCTGCTCTGTATAGGAATTTCGAAAAAAAAATCCATTCATAACTGTACGATTGTAAACACGAGCTAGGTGATCAGGTCCTTTAGCTAGTGCATAAATAAGATTGCTGGCCTTCCCATCCTTGTATAGTTCTGTGATCTGTTTCATTGAACAATATATATGTGAGTGAAATGTGCAACATTGGTATTGTTATTATGAAATACATTAGGGAAAACGTGAAAGAAACTTACCCGTCTCTCAAACCAGCCAACAAACTCTTCCTTGTGTTGCTTTTTAGGATTAGGAGAATTGTTCCTCCTGAGCTCCGCAAGATGTTCACTTCAAAAAGAAATGATGGTTAGTTGAACAGGACAATATTAATACTAATGTGTGAAATAAATACATAAGTATCCTTACTCAATCCATGGCGCGGTTTTGTCACAGTTTGTTATTATGAAATGCCTCATTTGATTAATCTCGGCCAAAGAGAGTGATTCACGAACAAAACATTTCTTAGAGTAATCAACTTTACTCATTATGCTAATCCCAGTTGGTGGTTGATCTATACCTCCATCTTCATGACGTGCGGACTGACTTTGCTTTGTTGGCATACCATCAACGAAACGACTGCAGAAAGTCATGCACTCTTCAAGGATGTACCCCTCAGCAATAGAACCTTCTGGGTGAGCCTTGTTACACACATATCCTTTCAGCGTACGCAAGTATCGCTCAATTGGATACATCCATCTGTATAAGACATGCCCTCCCAATCGGGCCTCTTCAGCTAGATGGACTGGGAGATGCATCATAATATCAAAGAAAGCTGGTGGAATGATCATCTCGAGCTGACATAGAGTTTCTGGAATTGTTTTGCTCAACTTCTCCAAATCTTCATCCCTTAACTCCTTAGAGCATAAATCCGAAAAGAATCTACTTAGTTGAAGCAATGGATTAACAACATTCTCTGGCAAAAGCTTACGCAATGCAATAGGAAGAAGTTTCTGGAATATAACATGACAATCATGAGTTTTCAGTCCGCTAATCTTGCACTGATCGATGACCACACATCGCTTAATGTGTGAAGCATAACCATCAGGCATCCTAATGCTCCGCAGAAACATGAGGAGCATTATCTTCTCTTCCTTTTTTAAAGCATAACAACCTTTCTTTATTTCATACTTATTATGCTTACCTGGCTTTGGATGCTGGTCCTTCCTAATTTTCAGGTCCTCCAAATCAAGACGAGCCTTCACACCATCCTTTGATTTCCCAACCATCTCAAGCAAAGTCCCTAGAATGCTGTCACAAATGTTTTTCTCAATGTGCATAACATCCAAATTGTGCCTAACGAGCAAGTGCTTCCAATATGGGAGTTGGAAAAATACACTTTTCTTCCGCCAGTTATGCCAGCTATTAGTTTCCGGTCTCTTTCTCTTATTTGAACGACCAAATGGTGCATGCTCAATGCTATCAAGTTGTTGCACCACTTCTTCACCTGTAAGTGCCACGGGAGCTTCTCTATGCTCTGTCTTGTTGTTGAACAAACACTTATTTCGACGCCATTTATTGTTCTTGAGCAGAAAACGCCGGTGTCCCGTGTAGCAATGCTTTCGACCATACTTGAGCCATAAAAAATCTGTATGTCTGTGGCAATAAGGGCATGCCAGCTTGCCTTTTGTGCTCCAACCACTCAGCATTGCGTAAGCTGGGTAGTCGTTGATGGTCCACAACAAGCATGCATACATCGGAAAATTTTGTTTAGTTGCAGCATCATACGTGTCAGCACCGTATTCCCATAGAGCATTCAGTTCATCAATCAAAGGTTGCAAGTAGACATCTATGTTATTTCCCGCTGATTTTGGTCCGGGGATAATCATTGACATAATCCAGTTTTCTTGTTTCATACACATCCAAGGTGGCAAGTTATATGGGATAAGAATGACATGCCATGTAGTGTGTGATATACTCATGAGTCCAAAGGGGTTGAATCCATCTGAAGCAAGACCAAGACGAACACTACGAGCATCTTTTGAGAATTTTTTTGAATATTTCTTATCAACATGCTTCCTGGCCTTCGAATCTGCAGGATGCCTCATTACGCCATCATCCACGCGACACTCCTTATGCCATTTCATATGTGATGACATAGCTTCTGTCATGTACAACCTTTGCAGTCTTGGTTTGAGTGGGAAATACCATAGAACTTTCTGTGGCACTGACTTCTTTGATTTACGGCTTGATGCACTGTCTTCTTCACTACTAGGAGTTGATTTCCACCGAGACGCATGACAGACAGGGCATTCTTGTGCATCAGCATAATCATTGCGGAATAGCACACAATCATTAACACACGCGTGTATCTTCATGTAATCCAGCCTAAGCTCTCGGATCACATTGCGGAAGATTAGTCTGTACTATGAGGATGAGAATAAAAAACAAAAAGTTCTAGAAGCATCAACTGATAGGACCAACATCACATATTATGACTTGATCAACATGATTGAAGGTGTTGGCTTCTCCGCGGTACATTTCCTCTACTACAAGAAAAAAATTGCGCGTGGCAGAGGACATCTAGTTCACATCGATCATGATTCTCATGTGGGGAAAATGATATCTGAGTACAATGATGAGAAGAGGGTAAAGTTGTACGTGTTTAGGGAGAGGGTCAATGTTGATGTTGCACCATCAGAGCCTCAGCGTGATTATGAAATTGGATCCACCAGAATCCAATGTATCTCAGGTTATTCTTTTCTCCCAAAATTGCTGGCGTGCAACAGATTCAGTATATAGACTTGAATAGATATTATTCCGGTAACTTTACTTTTTAATGCCGGTTTTAAGTTATTAACATTTGGGATTAACATGCAGTTAGGGATGCGTCAGGTGACGAGCACTCTTCAGATGAAAGAAATGATGCAGAATACTCCTTTCTGAAATGTACACAACATTTTCCTTAATCTTAATCACTTATCCGAATGGTGCACATTGCTAATGCTAAGTCTCTTAATTGTTTTTTGTGCAGTAAAGAAAGGATTTGTTCTTGTAACAAGGATGGAAAGTATAACAGCTTACAAAAACCAACATGGACAACAGAGATCTGGTAAAATGTTTATGAAATTTGAGCTATCTCCAACATATGCTATAATGCACAAAATCATTTATTGCCTAATCCTTAAAACTACTAAACCTTTTACAGGTACTAAAAAACAATCTGACACTCATGTGTCTGTTAATGACATGTGTACACCGGATGAGTGGCCATCCCATGCTCGCCGCAACCGTCCAGAACTATAGAATAGTACTTTTGTTGTTTCTATTTGTGTCCTCGTTTCTTACATTGTGATACCCCACTGCAGTAATTCTTGTATGGTATGGGTTGTAGAAAGTGATGGACAGAAGAAGAAAGGGCGAGGTGTTGTGAAAGGTTTTAAAGCAACAAAGAAGCGTTTTGCCAATGGTTCTGCGAAGCTAAATATTGCATTTTCTGAAAATTTGGGTGGTACAGTAGGAATGAACTATCGTTCATTCAAGGATGACGTGGTAATCATAATGAAAAGAAAGTTACCACTCATTGGAGTGAGGAAGTGGTCGGACATTCACCCTACCATCCATCGACAAATTGTTGCAGATATGATGGTGTGTAAAACCTTTTTTCTCATGTGTTATCTTATTTTTCCATTGACAATGCACTACTAAAGTCCATCCATTTGTTTATGCATTACAGGACAGATGGGATTTGGAAGATACATCGGAAACAGAAGAAAATTTTTTCAAAATTGCAAAAGAGCGATATAGAGGCTGGCGATCAACTCTAAGCTCCACTTACAGAGCATACAAAACCGATGCTGCTAGATTGGCTAATGTGCCGGAAGGTTTACAACCAGAAGAGTGGGAATGGATGATTAACTACTTTGGCACCGATTCAAAGTTTCAGGTTATCTCCAACTCACTTTTTGAGAATTGTGTGCTATAATGAAATAAATTGTCTAACTGGTTATATTTTGTTTGAATAAATGTATAGGAAATCAGCCAGAAGAATTCCGATAACCGTAAGAAACAGAAGACAAAACATAGAATTGGATCAAAATCATACGCGCAACTAAGTTTTGAGAAGGTATGAGTCGAACTAAATATGTATATGCTTCACTTCTAACTATGTTTCATCTTTCAAGCATCTGATTGTTATACTACTTCCAGAGAGACTTGGAAACTGGGGAAGAGCCGGATTGTATTGCTCTTTGGGAACTGTCCCACACGAAGAATGGAACATGGACTAACAAAGAGTCGCATGATGTTTACGTGAGTACACTGGCTTATGGTTATTCTCTTGTTCTTTAGTGTTCCGCATCCTGGATGCTTCTTCATCTGATGGGAGTGTACTTTTCATTTTTTAGGTGAAAGCATGTCTAGAGGTTGAAAACATAGAAAGTGAAACTCGTAGTCCAGTTTCAATTGAACATAGAAGCAATATATTCCAGACCGCATATAAAGACACTCTGAAATGCAAGTCATCGCAGCCTCGTGGGTATGGATACATGGCCAAACCAACAAGTGGTTCTGAAAGGATTAAGTCCCAGCTTGAAGAGCAAGCTCGTGCTACAGCAGAGACCCAAAAGATAAACTCTGAGCTTAGCCATCAGGTCAACGAATTACAAGATCGGTTACAAGACGAACGTGAAATTACACAAGAGAGAATTGACCTTGAGCGTGCCGAGAGAGAAAATCTCGAGGAGATGTTAAAACAAGAGCGTGCTGATAGGAATAGATTGATAGAAGAGGAGGGGAGATCAAGACTCAAATTTGAGTCAGACATGATGGCTAGGTTTGCACAATTGTCCAAACAGATGGGAACACATCAGGTGATTATAATCATATACTTGCAAACCTGTAAGATTTATGTTGCTTATTTGCCTTGCTAAAAATTCAGTTATGTTTGCAGATGCCTAAGAAGAGGACTGACAAAGAAAATTGTAATCCAAACTTGCAAAATACTAGTTCTTTACTATGCTCTAGTCCTAAAAGGACTGTAGCTCCAAAGCCAACCGTTATTTCTTCAAATGCGCTCATACAGCAAAGGAATTCTCGAATGAGTAGACCAACCGTAAGTCGCAACCTTGCTTTCTCTTCATGTCCACCTACATTTCATACATGGTTAGCTAGCAGCTGCTTGCATTCTATTGAATTTACTACTGTCTGATTCATTCCATTCTACTAAGGAAATTACAAATTATAGCAACGTGTTTTCATCGATCACACAGTATTTTAGGTGCCTTTGGAAATATGAGGTTGTAATGAATCGTTTGTTCTTTCATATACTCAACTGAAGAGTATATGGGACCCATTTGTTTATATGTGATATAAGTCACATTTCGTTAAACTTCTGTAATATTTCTAAAAGGAGAAACACTTCTCTGTTGCCATGTATTTCCATGCTTGTGTGCCTTAATATTTTTAAAAGGAGAAACACTTCTCTGTTGCCATGTATTTCCATGCTTGCGTGCCTGGTATGCTCATCACCATTTACTAGTTCCTTTTATATCAGTTTTGGCAATGCGATGAGCATTCAGTCACACTATACTAATTTTCGGGCTATTTCTTGATTGCAGGACGAGCCAAAGAAATAGCCGGATTGGACTCTAGATATGGACACGGAAACTGTATCTTGGAACTTAATTAGGATGGATAAATTATATTTGAGTTTCATTCAATAGATATTTGATATGAGCATTACGATTATTATGAATCTACAATTATATGTATGGTTTTGAATATTGTAACTGAATGCCTGTAATTTTTTTTACGGTTGCGGTAGTCTATTGCCACAAAAATATATTGTTACGTCAAATCTCAGTCGCCACACCTACCTATTTTGTTCCACATTTTATATTGTGGCAATAACTTGGCGCCACATTTTTTTGTATGGTGCAATAACTGTTTGGAGCCACCAAACTAAGTTTTGTTGAAATAGCATATAGCCACGAAAAGTTCACAATGTCGCAGTAACTTCTCGCTACGACATTTTTCTTGTTGTGATAACTATTTGGCGCCGCAAAACTAAATTTTGTTGAAATAGTGTATAGCCACCGAAAGTTTAACTTGTCGCAATAGTTTGTCACTACAAATATTTTGACAGTTGCGATAGGTACTTCACGACACCAAACGAAATTTTGTTGAAATAGAATATCACCACGAAAAGTTAAATTGTCGCAATTTCCTACTACGACGGTTGGAATGTTTGTTGCTATAGTTTATTGCCACGATTGACTATTACCACGGAAGAGTACGCGCCACGATACCACACTCGTTGGCATAGGCTGTTGCCACGAACGTTTATCGCCACGAGCTATGTATCGCCACGATTATTTGAATGTTGTATTACGGCTATCTCCACAAATCAAATTGTGGTATTAGGTGAGTGCTGCCACGCGAAAAAATGTGGAAACTTTCCACATGGCCGTTGCGATAGCACACCTTTCTTGCCACATTTGCATTTTTGTGGTAATAGCCTATTACCATGCGTCCAGTTGCAACGGTTGCCAACTAAAACCGTTTCGTGGCAATAGGTATGTATTGCCACAAATCGGCATGTATTGCGACAAACAATTTTGTTGCAATAAACCCGAATTCCTGTAGTGCAAGCAGCAGTTTCTTTTACCAACAAGAACCATACAAGATATGTTTTAACAAAAATACTCTATATGACACAGCAATCAAACATCAGAGTACTCAATAACACTACAAAAACTAACAGCTCTGATAAGAGATGCATGCAAAATAGGAGCTAAATAAATGCAGCAGTCAGACAAAGATTAAGAATACAAAGTATTCCCATGAAAAAGCGGAGTGTGTCACTCTCCAATAAAATAATGCTTGGGGTCCAACCAAGCTTATTGCAAGAATAAAAACAAACTGAAAGCAAAAATAAAATACGCTTCAAGTAAAGCACATAAGATGTGACCGAATAAAAATATAGTTTCACTAGAAGTGACCTGATAATTTGTTGATGAAGAAGGGGATGCCTTTGGCATCCCCAAGCTTAGATGCTTGAGTCTTACTAGAATTTGCTGGGATGTACCACTGGGGCATCCCCAAGATTAGGCTCTTCACTCTTCTTGATCACGTCATATCATCCTCTTCTCTTACCCTTGAAAACTTCCTTCACACCAAACTTCTCACAATCTTCATTAGCAACGTTACTGCAATCGAAATAATAAATTCACATGGTCCAGTTTAAAAAAAAAATGACACTCATAAAAACATTAACTACTTTCACAACTTCTTTTAAAACCTTTTTTCTCAAAAGAACACCAAAAGAGAGAGATTAAGATGCAAATGCAATTATTGGCAGAAATCGGCCAAAACAGGACAACAGGCAAAGATGATTTTTTTCGAAAATGTTATGTTGCTCAAATAAAAAAGTGTTCAACTAAGAAAAGTTTCGTATATAACCCATAATTACGCACAAAAAAACTCAGGTTATTTTGAATTTTCTGTGATTTTATACGAATATAACAGTGGACAGGAGAAATCTGTTTCCTGCGCAGAAATCCGAAATATAGTCTCAACTTTCCACTAGAGGCTTTACTTGGCTCAACAAAGACACAAAAGAAAAGAAACAGAGGCGTTGCTAAGGAAATAGACAACACCCAGGTGCAAAGCACACAGAAAGAAATAATGGAAACCGGGTTGAAAACGGAGAAATAAAACGGGTTGTCTCCCGGTAGCACTTTTCTTTAACGCCTTTCAGCTAGGCATAGAAAGCAACTCAAGTATTTTGAAGTGAAGCATCAACATTAAGCTTAGAAATCTCCTCAGAAATGAATTGTATTTCATCTATAGAAATTTTAGATGTCCCTTTCTCAGCACTTTTAGTAGCACTACTTTCATCAAATGGGTTTGCAGGAACAATCCAATCAAAATTCTTTTCTAGAGTTTCATGCATTCCTACCAATTTAAAGGGTATTGATATTTTAATTTCCTTATCGTTGGCTTTACCCGATGTGCTATTAATATCTACACATGAGCCTGACATCTCAAATCGGTTAAAAACTTTTCTAGCCTCAATGGCAACATCACCAAATACTTTAAACAAAGTTTCTAGGATAAACTCTCTTTTTTCGCTATCCCTAATGTTATCAAGGTTGAGGAACATTTGTTGTATGATGGGACTAAGGTTAACAAACCTAGCTTCCAACATACGAACTAGAGATGCTGCAGCGGTTTCGTAATCTGGAGCAAGTTCAGCTAAGGATCTATCATAAAATTCTTAGTCCAATATTATATTTCACAATTAAAGAACTCTCCAATATTATATTTCACAATTATATCACCGCTACCTATTGGTACGTCTTTCAAGGTAAACTTGGGTAGAATCATGATTAGAGATTAAACTAAGAGCAGAAAAGCAAAAATAACAGTTATAAAGTAAACTAATTTTTTTTGTGTTTTTGATATAAAGAAGAAAAAAAAGACAAAAAAAGACAATAAACGAAATAAAAAGGTTGAGAGTGAGAGACTCCCCTTGCCAGAAGACTTCTTTCTCCCCGGCAACGGCGCCATAAATTTTTTTGATGCTTGCATTGATGGTGCCTTGATGTTGGCAATGCTTGTCGGGAACCCCAAGAAGAGGGTGTGATAAGCACAGCGGTAAGAATTTCCCTCAGTTAAGAACCAAGGTTATCAATTCAGTAGGAGAAAGAGGATCTTCAGAAGGTTGATGCTACTAACGGTGGTGATGGCGCCTCACCGATGTCAGCAATAACGCGTAACCTGCACACAACACAACCAAAATACTTTGTCCCAACGGTACAGTGAGGTTGTCAATCTCACCAGTCTTGCTCAAAACAAAGATTAGACTTATAGTGTGGAAAACAATGTATGCTCAGTAAGTAAAGAAATCAGGAAATTGTAAAGGTTTTGTTTAACAGTATAGGAAAATGGACCAGGGTTCATAGGTTCACTAGTGGTGTCTCTCCATAAAAGATAGCATGTTGGGTGAACAAATTACAGCTAGGCAATTGACAAAAAGAGGTTGCACCGTAGTGCACATTCATGACATGATGACTACTATGATATTTAGTGCGGGCATTACAACAATATACATACACCGTAATCCAACTGCATCTATGACTAATAATCCACCATAAGGTTATCATCCGAGCCCCTTTAGGTATTAAGATGCAAGCAACAGATAATCGCATTATGCAATGTATGTAATGTAAGAAATGATTGTACACGCGGGCACTCACACCGCTGTTTTCTCCCTAGAGGCAACCGCACCTGCTCCCCCGTCACGTTTATGTCACTCGAGCACAGGCGAAAAAGAGGCATGAACCCACTATCGAGCATAAATACTCCCTCTTGGAGTCACTAGCAACTACTTGGCCAGAGCAACCACTAGAAATAGAAAGCATGCAAGATTACAAATAACATATGCAATAAACACTATAATCAACTTGGCATAAGTTCAATATTCATCGGATCCCAGCAAACACAGCACATAGAATTACATAAGAACAATCTCGATCATGTTAGGCAGCTCACGAGATCCAAACATTGAGGCATATGAGGAGAAGACAACCATCTAGAAACTTATATGGACCCGTAGTCCAAGGATGAACTACTCACTACCAAATTCCACACGATCCAGAACGTTTTGAGCGGTACGTTTTGATAACGTCGAGCGTTTCCGTCGCGAATGGCTGAAAAGTGGAGTTTGCTCTCGACGTATTGGTTTGGTCCGTCGCAGACTGGTTTTGCTCGACTTTTTGCTAGTTTTCCGTCATGGATTTTCGTCTCCGGCCCAGTAGCCCACTAAGAGCCCAGTTGCCTTCGACAAAACTTGTCTGGTCACGTAGAACGTCGCGAATTTTTCTTGGGGCCACACATCCTGCCCTGTTTGACTGCTTTGACTGGCTACGACCGATCAGTTGATGCCTGGACCCCACTTGTCATCCACGGTAAATAAGCATGCACATAATGTTCAAAATTAAGCATGCACATAATCTTCGAAATCATCAAAGTTAACAGTGAACAAGACGTTTCTGAAACAAATCACAAAAAGAAAAGGATAGACACCGGACCTAGCGTCCTAGCCAAGGGTGCGCCGCCGCGCCTCCGCCAGCGCCGCCGCATCTACATTCTGCATCGAATGGCGGATCGCTTCCGCGGTGTCGTCGTCTAGCTTGACAGTGAAATGCCGGGCAAGCCTCTCTTGCCAGAGCTCTTCTGCAGCGAAACTCTCTATGGGCGCTAAAATCTCCGCCTGCATGTAGGGCAACTGCAAGCCCTCGTTGTGGAACTCGACGGCGAGATACTCCTCCTCTTCTTCCTCCTCGATGTCCGAAGGTGCGATGGGTGGAGCCGGAGGTGGTGGTGCACGGGACGAGTTGGCCTGATGCACCTCGCGCCGGTACGCCTCGTGGGCACGCACACGCTGCGCGCCTTGCACGCTGCGCCGGGGAAAGTACCTGGGGATCTGCTGTTGGCGTCCCTCCTCGCGACGGCCAGACATGGTACCGGTGGATCTGCGCACAGCGAAGGGGAGTAGAGAGGTGTGGCACAGACGGACAGTTTGGTAGTAGAGAGGAGAGCGTTCTGCGCCGGTATGGGGAGCCGCTGCATTATCCACGGTTTGGGAGTGGAGAGGAGAGCTGACCGGGTATCCCACGTGGCGAGTGTCAACCAAATTACCGAATATATAGGAGATCTAAATTTTAAAATGCACTCGAAAATGGAAATGAATTGACATGGTTTTACATTTGCAACAATGGATACCCTAGTACTAATACTAATATACTGCCTCCTCTCCCTCTTCGATGTCTGTTCCGCGCCATCATCCCGGTTACATGCACTCCGAAACATAGGAGATTTATAGTAACTAAAATTAGCATCACAAAATGTTCAACAACAGGTCCACAGTTAACCAGAACTTTTTTATGCCAACATCCACTCCGAAGCCACATCCACAGTTTCACATCATCCAACGGATATTTTCCTATGCCAGCATGCATTCCGAAGCCACATCTAGAGGTTCACATCATCCACTGGAACTTTCCGAAACCGCGTCCACAGAAACACTAGTAGAAAAGCATCATACATGTTTAGCACATCTACAAAAAAGAAGCAGATATACTTCCAAACATACAAAGATGAGTGACAAAACTGCCTCACGTGTACAAATGACACAAGTACAAAGGTGATAAACCGCTAGACCCGGTGGCATAAACAAACTACTAGGTCCTTGTAAACTTTACTAGGTCTAGAGGAGTCTCCCTCTGCATTTTAACATTGCACAGTTTAATCATCGATGCTCTGATCAAACACAAATATGACACTCTTTTTTCTATGGTATGCCAACCGTTGGAGACATTGGTGCATATTAATCATCGGTAGAGAACCAAGCCTAGATAGGGGCCTCATAGTAAAGAAGCACACACAAATCAAAGAAATTATCGAACACTTGCCAAGGAATATGCAGAACCAATATGGCTCATGCATTACAGATAAAATCATAACTGGGGCCTTATAGTAAATAAGCACACAGAAATCAATGAGATCATCGAACACTTACCAAGGAAGATGCAGAACAAATGTAGTTGTACACAACACTAGGTAAGTGCCAATATCTCACCGAGAGAAGGTGCGGAGTTTAATCATTGGCACACAGAACAGAGAATGAACATAAAATAAGCAAGCCTCAGCCTCATACATACATTGCAAAAAAAGTCCAAAGGGTCAACCTCCACAGGACCAGGGATCATGAACAAACAATGTCCGTGTAAACGAACTAGGTACTGGGGAGTAATCCTTTGGATTTTAGCATTGCACGGTTTAATCATCGGCACATGCAACAAAACAGAGAAATGAATAACAACTAGACTCATTGGCAAGCATTGCAGGTTGACATAATCCAATTAAATAGCAAAGTAGTTTTACCTCATTCCATGATCTTGCAAGAAGCTTAGAATGTATCTCAACTTCACATTGGTGTCCTTCGCACTCTCCAATAGGGTGTCTTTTCCCCTCTGGAGCATGTCGCACTTCTCTTCGGCTACTTTCAAAGTTTTCTTCGCACTCTTCAGCTCAGAATCAAGCTTAGTAACCAAGCCGTGCATGATCATATAGCTTCTCTTTTGCTCCCGCAGATCCAACTCGAGTGCTAGCATTTTTGAAGCTTTCATCGCCCTGTCCAGTCTGTCCTCGCAGCAGACGAAACAGATTAGCTTCTCAGCGCTGGTATCATCAGCCATCTTGCAAACTTCAGAGAGACGATGAGATTCAATTGTCTCAACTGACTGCTACACCAATTTCTAAATTTCAGTACGTGACATGCTGCAGAAGTCACAGCCTGCACTGTGGTCCTATAGCCAAATACGAAAAGAATAAAAATCAAAGAAGTGTCGACGAAAGCGAAAGGAGATAGATGAATCTTAAGAGAACATTTAGCTACAGGACTACTTTATATGCTATTTACCTCGGCTATCTGAATAACAGGGGGCTTTGCGAGCTCCGAGGCCTGGTTCAGGTCGATCTCCATCTGGGTGGGAGAAACGATCTCCGAGGGCCCTGTAACGGTAGCATGAGCTAGATCCATGGCCGGTGGTAACTTAAAACATCAACGGTGACCTACATCCGCCGGCATTTAACCTAGATCCGCCGGTATCAAACCTAGATCTGCCGGCATCTAACCTACATCGCATCGTTTGGTTGAGGATGGGGAAGGGAGGGAACAATGTCTTACCAGTCATTGTTTGAGGACGACGCCGAGGACGGGGGAGGGCCAAGCTGTGGCAGCCGCCCTTGCGGCAGGAGGGCGAAGTGGAGGCTTTCTGTGGAGGTCGCTTTCATTGGAGGAGTAGCCGAGTGGGGGAGGAGCGCGGTCTGGTGGAGATTTGGCGTGTAGACACTGGCGAGTGGGACCCTGCGTGAGGCAGATTCCGTGGAAATTTGGTGTGCGGCTGTTAGTCATAATTTATTCTTGTTTTTCGGATTGAAAATAAAAATAAAAAAATAACCAAAAGGAAAAGAGTCTTAATTAGGATCTGGTCGCATTTTTATTCTAATTCTTCGGATTCTTCTTTATTTTAGTTAGCAAATAATTGCAAAACAAGACAATGCCTAGTGGTGGGGGGACGGCACTACAAGAAAAGCGGTCTATTGCAACGAAAATAGTCGTTGTAAAAAGTGGCCTATCAACGCAATAGGTTTGTGTTGCATCGAAATCGGTTTCGTTGGGAGGCGTTGCGAAAACCTCCGTGGTAGAAGCCTGTCTCCGCGCAGTTAGATTCGTGGCTACAAAAGAAACCAGTTGCAACCATTTTCTACGCCAATTGCCACGCACTTTTCCGTCGCGTCTCGCGCCTAACGCAACGTACGTTTTTTGTTGGTACACCTCTAGTGCAACAAATACCAAAACGCGGCGAGTGACCAATGTGGCAACAGCGAGTGTTTCGTTGCGCTTGTTCTTTCGTTGCAAAAGTCGAGTTTATTTGCCACGTCCAATTGTGTGGCAAAAAACTATGACAACAAACATTATACGCGTGGGAACAACGATTTTCCACACACAATCAATCGTGGTAAGATGATTTTGAAATAGTAATCGCAACGGCCTTAATATTAGTAGCCATAAGCAATCGCGACAATTTCAACTATTCGTGGCGCCATTCAGTTTCTACAAATTTTAGTTTCGTGGCGAGATGTAGTATTCACAACATCCACATTTTATGTTGCTAGAAACAACTGCTACAATTACAACTTTTCGTGGCGCCATTGTATTTCGACAAATTTTATTTTCGTGGCGAGATGTACTATTCGCAACGTCCAAATTTTAGTAGCTAGAAACAACTGCGACAATTTCAACTATTCGTTGCGCCTTTCTATTTCTACAAATTTTAGTTTCGTGGCGAGAAGTATGGGAATTCTCTATTGCAACGAACATAGTTTGGTGGCGTGAATCAACTATCGCAACAAAGTTAGTTTGGTGGAGACAAAATATTGCGACGATGTCTCCCTCATGGTGGTGAGAGTCTATTTCAACAAAACACTTTGTTGTGGCGACTGAGGCTTCACGCCACACTACAATTATCGTGGTAAACTACCTATTGCCACGTTATAGGAAAAAAATAAAAAAAATAAGGAAACAAAAAATACGGGCATTGAATTAAAATGTTCAAAACGGTACGTAAAATATGTTTATTTACACAAAATAATAGTTCTCATAGCTATTTATAATATATACAAATGAAATTATCGTACAATATGGATCAAATCAAGATCAAATCAAACTGAAATATCCAGTGCAGCTATTTTTTTCCATCAGAAGTTTGATTGCCGTCCTGCAATCAATTGTAAAAAAAAGAAGTTGTGAGTCTAGTCAGCAATAACACATGCTGAAACATAAGAACCAACAGACTATAGTGTGTGGATGAAGAAAAAACAGTTGTGGTAACTCAACGAAGCCACAACCCATAGTGAAACATAAACTGCAGCAAGTATAGGGTGGGTGCAGCAACGCTATAGTGTGGGTGAAGCAAAAACTGAATGTACTAGTACCGAATTGTACAAGAATGTGACTTACAAATGCTTTATACATTCGACTATTCTGTATCGTGCTGTGCGGAGGAATTATTTTCTTAGCAGGACTGTTGGTAAGTGATGGTTGCTGGTTCGACTTCTTAAACGTCTGCAAAAACAAAGTGCACTGTTAGCAACGGAAGTAAACAACTAAATCTTACGAGTTTGCAATTGTATGACTATCATCACCTGAGGTGTAGTCGTCTTCTGCTTTTCCATCTGTGCGGAGAGCTCTTCAAACTTTGCCTGCAACTGTGAGTTAAACCATGCAACCAAGTTTTTTTCAAATTCTTGTCTTGAGTTTCTCTCCAACTCCATCAGTTTTTACCTTTGATCAAACTCTTCCATTAATCTCTTCTCAAGATTTTCTCTCTCAGCCCGCTCTACATTAATCTTCTCTTCCATGCTTGCACGTTCATCTAGTAACTTCTGTTCTAAAGTAGTGACCTTCGTGGTGAGCTGGGAGTTTACTTTTTGGGTCTCTGCCGTAGCCCGAGCTTGCTCCTCAAACAGCAACTTAGACCGCTGAGAACTAGTTTGCACCTGGGCCATGTATCCGAACCCACGAGGTTGCGCTGACTTGCAATCAACTATATCTTTATATGCTTTCTGGAAAATATTGATTCTTTGTTCAGCTGACACTGGAACACCAGTTTCCTTTGATCTGTTTTCAATCTCTTTACATGATGTGTCCTGATTACGAAAAAAACTCTCAAATCAGACGAAGAAACATCCAAGATGGAGAAGAGTAAATATGTTTAGAGTAGCTTCTAAGTTAGTGAACTCACGTAAACATCATTGGACTCTGTTGTAGTCCATATTTGATTCTTTGTGTGGGTCAGTGTCGCACCCGGACTTCTAGAGGATACTCGCAGTTCCGTTGAACAGTAGATGATTGGATTACGGGGCTTACCTGCACCCGCATCTCTTACGAGTAGGCCAACACACGTATGTGTGACAACCAACCCCTACTGTTCATCGTCTACGTAAACCATCCCATAGAAATCAGGATACTACCATTGACGTACTTCATACCATACACACATGGTACGTCAACGGAGTTTAACAAAATGATAGCACAACATATCTCTAAGACACAAAAGATGGAAATAAGTTGCAACAAGGCTCTCACTAGAGCAGAGATAGCAAATACAATCATCCAGAGGACACATGTCCCAACAGTTCATCATTACATCACAGCGGAAGCATTCAACAGGTCTGAGTACAGACAAAACCAAATAGGCCTAAGAGGCCGGAAACGAAAGGACGGAGCCCATCCACGAAGTCTCGGATCCTGCCCGGGTCCGCTATCTACTCGTCAACAGCCTCATCGAACTCCACGTAGCAGCCATCTCGGGGATCCTCGGAAACGTAGTCTGCGGAAACCACAGCCCCAAAGGGGTCAGTACATAAACGTACTGGCAAGCAAGACTCACAGTTCACCAAAGTGTAACCCGTCAACACCAAGCACAAATGCTTTGGGTTCAACGGAAGGAAGGGGAATACAAAAGATGCGGCAGCTGGCTGCAATAACCAACTACAGATACATGCTATAACTTTCGGCTAACAGAAAAGGAGATAAGATAGCGTATCGTAACCAACTATAACTAACTCCCAATCAAACCCATCCTGGATCTCGCCCCTTATCCAAAGAAGCAATCCGAGGACAACTCACACAGTTGGATTAATGATGGTTCAGGTTATTGTGTCAATAAACCTATTACTAGTCAAGTTGTTATAGTTAGGTGTAAGTTGTCTGAGTACTTGTTAGCCAGTACTTTCACCAAGTCGTCACATAACCGCGGACAACACGGCTTCTCGAGAAAATTCATCCCTGCAGGGTGTGCTCCAGTACCCGTACACACTCAAGCCACCAACTAAAACTCAGGTTGGCTTGGCACGACTCCAACCATCTCTACAGTCTGTCCTAACACTACTAGGGAAAAGCTTACCCGTGACGCACCATTTTGCTTATCCGTGACGCACCTGGGCGCGTCACGGCTATCACGCCGCGCCTATGGGTTTAGCCGTGACGCACCGAGCTGGTACGCCGCGCCTATTAATACCCGTGACGCACGGGCTAGGTGCGCCGCGGCTACTTCTGGGCGCGTCACGCCTAACTCCACAGGTGCGCCACGGCTATGAATACAGGTGCGTCACGGGTAAGCTAATGCCTCCACGGCTAAGTTCGCCGGTGCGCCACGGGTATCCACTTTGGCGCGTCACGGCTATCCTCCCAGGTGCGTCACGGGTACTCTTTTTTGTGCGTCACGGCTATACTATGCTGTATTTTTTTTAAATACGCAGTACCGTATTTATACAGGTATATACAGCTCAAATACAGAGGAATATCAGTAGACAAAATGTATCAAAACAGTTCTTTGACAAACAAGTTATATATCATAGTTGATCATACTGCTTAGAATTCCTAATAGCTACATCAAACAGTTGATTATGAATACAAAGTGTTTATCAGAGTCAAATAGATACAAGTGACCTACATCACACGGTTAATCATCGGGACCGATTACATCGATTGATGATGCTTCATCATCGGGACAAGTGACCTATCTAGTCGCCGATAACCTAATCATCTAGCTAGGAACCATAGCATGACGAGCGAGGCGACGGCGACAAGAGCGGCTGCGATGGTCTTCATCCACGTGTTGTTCTTCTTCTTCTTATTTTGTTCCTCCTCGAGATGGATGAACCACCTAGCTTCCGCCGCCACTCTTGTGTTGTAGGATTTGTAGGCATTCCCTTTGAACTTGTTCACCTGCTCGAAGCAGTCTTCCGAGTGATCGTAGACTCCTGGAACCCTGCCTCTAAACACCGCGTAGCACCTCGGCATCTGTAATGACAAGAAAGAAAAGCAAAAACAATAGTTTTAAACATGTCTACAATAAGTAGTAAGTGGAGAAATATAAAAGGCCATCTGAGTGTGAACCAACTCTTTTAATCATCGGCATTTATACAAAAGATCGAACGAACATAGGACCGGAATAATATAAAAGCAATATAATCAAGCATTGACATAATTGAGCATCAGTTACGAATGGACGATTCATAACCGTAACGATGTGTGCCTCATATTTAGGGTGGACACATACAAGCGGCCGTAGGTGGTGCCGCTGCGCCAAGTGGGATGCACAAGATCGTAACTTTGTGAAAATCACAAGGCGCAACGGACCACCTAGGCCATCTGAGTGTGAACCAACTCTTTTAATCATCGGCATTTACTTATTCAAAAGATCGAACGAACATAGGACCTGAATAATATAAAAGCAAGATAATCAAGCATTGACATAATTGAGCATCAGTTACAGAATGGACGATTCATAACCGTAACGATGTGTGCCTCATATTTAGAGTGGACACATACAAGCGGCCGAAGTGGTGCAGCTGCGCCAAAGTGGGATGCACAAGATCCTAACTTTGTGAAAATCACAAGGCGCAACTGACCACCTCGGCCATCTGAGTGTGAACCAACTCTTTTAATCATCGGCATTTACTTATTCAAAAGATCGAACGACCATCACAAGTAGGACCGCAATAATAAAATGCAAGATAATCAAGCATTGACATAATTGAGCATCAGTTACAGAATGGACGATTCATAACCGTAACGATGTGTGCCTCATATTTAGGGTGGACACATACAAGCGGCCGTAGGCGGTGCCACTGCGCCAAGTGGGATGCACAAGATCCTAACTTTGTGAAAATCACAAGGCGCAACGGACCGCCTAGGCCATCTGAGTGTGAACCAACTCTTTTAATCATCGGCATTTACTTATTCAAAAGCTCGAACGACCATCACAAGTAAGACCGCAATAATGAAAAGAAAGATAATTAAGCATTAACATAATAAAGCATCCGTCACACGATGGACGATTCATAACCCTAACGATTGAGTTCGACTAATTTCGGAAAATGTAGCAAGCCTTACAATAGTTCTCACTCCTTCTGACTCATCCTCCCAGGGATTACAACGGGACAGCCCTTCTGAGTGATGAAGGGCCTGTCGTCACAGGCAGTTGCTAGGTAGGTATCTATGTCGCGGTTCGGCATGTTGAACCGGCAGTAAAATGTCCCACTCTTGTTCACCACTTCATGAACGATTTTCGTGGCAAAGCACTTCTGGATATCATATATCTCTTCTCTAACCTTGTCATCGCCGACCATCGACAAGCGGGAGGCCCATTGTTGGACTTGACTAGGCAGGGTAAGGAACTGTTGATCCCGTACATACGCCCGCATATGATGGAGGACATAGTAGGTGTCTCGGTTACTGCCCGCCGGCTGCTTGACGCACGCGAAAGTCGTCGTGTGGGTGAACACCCGAGCGCCCTGAACGACCTTCTCCCTAGTGATTTTGCCCCCCCTTGCGTGGTAGCCGGTGAGAGCATTATCCAAAACTTTCTTCACGTTGGAGTAGTCTTTCTTCACCGCACTCCCTGAGTCGAGATACGTGGCATGCGAATGACTGATACAAATGCAGATGAGTGTGCATTGTGTATATCTGCGCGGAACAATCCAAACAAAGTGTTGGAAAGGAGCGATGAAAATCTAAAGAAAATCACTTTCGATTCGGCTAATAATATTGACTTACCCGGCAAAGTAAGGCACGAGGATGTAATCCTTGGTCTGGTTCGCCAGCATGAAGTCCCGGAGATATGTCGACGTGACTACCTGGTTCCCAACGCCGCACAACACGTCGTGGCGCATGTAGAAGGGGTCCGCTATCGCGATGCCCGGTGTATTATCCCTGATGACTTGCACCGCCAGACTGAGCGAGTATAGGCGGATCATGGAGTAGTGCAGCGGATTGCTATGGAACATATCGAAGATGTCCAAAAACCGCAGTACTATTCTATCCGCACCGGTTGACTCGACGAAGCCCAAGTCCTTTGGCACCATGGCAATGAAAACCGGGTATGATGGATCCTTGGATTCAAGAAGACGCGATTCAAGATAAAGAATGCTGTCATGCAAACTCCGCATATCCCCACTTGCGGCCTTGAGCTTGCTCTGGCTAAGCATAGGCTGACCAATCACATGCATCTTCGTATGCTTAGATGTAGGTGGGCCGTCCTGAACACGGAGCGGCATCTTAGCAGGCTGGCTCGCGGACTTTGCGGCCTTGGATCTAGGTCCTCTTTTCCGCGGCTTCGGCGCTTTCGGAATGATCTCCTTCTCAATCTCCTCATTAGCCGCCTTACGGATTGTGCTAGGGCTGAAAATAACTCCACCCTTCGCACTTTTCTGAGTCTCGGTGCAGGGGCAGACATCTGGAGGCGTGTCTTCCTGAGAACTGAAGAGACGCTTGCAATTGGATTTATCTGCAGGAGGAGCCTCACCACGAGCCTCCGTGCTATGGTAGGGTTCTTCTGGAGGAGGAGCAACGTAATCTCCGCCATCAAAGTCATCAGCGATGAAATCCATGGCATCAAGATCAACGTCATTCTCCTGGTCTTGTGCCATCTCCATGTCACGGGTAGGCGACGGCGCGGCGACGGTCTTGCCATGGCTCCGCTCCGGAGCTTCTAGAGGGGTTGTCTTCGAGGTGGTGCCTCGCGCCGGTAGTTCTAGAGGCGATGTCCGCGGGGTGGCGCCCCTCTTCCCCAGGCGAATCTGGCTCTTCGGCCATTCCATGTTCCAAGGCATGCACTGGAGCAGCGTCAGGGTATCGGGGTCATCTTCTTCTTGGTAGGGTTGAATGGGAGGCAACAAGTCGTCGTAGCCCGCCAGCACCCGAAGCACTCGAACTCTATATACGTCTTCGCGCATCGGCCTGTTGTGGAACCTGCGGGTTGACGGTTGAACGATCATACCCACAGCAACATCCTTCAACACGCCGTCCACTGTGTGTAAGAGAGTGCATGGAACGTCGTCGTTCTGCGGAAAACATGCAGGGCGTCAGAGAGGCCAGTCTAAGGCAAAGGAAGATCGACGCTCCAACGCTTAACTATTTACCTGGCTGGCGAGGGCGTCGAGCTCCTCTAGTGGCGAGGGGCCAACGACGACGGCGGGCGTGCTACTGCTCAATGGCGAGGGAGAACCGGCGGCGGGCGTGGAACCGATGGCCAGGCGGCGGTTGTTCGTTGGTGAACGCTCTTCATTCGGCGGAGGACCGCCCACTGTGGGCGTGCAACGGATGGTCAGGCGGGTAGAGGCGGGCGGAGTCACTATCGGCGCCGTGGTGTAGGCGGGCGGAGTCACAAGTGGGTCCGCCATCGTGGCGTTGGCCGGCGAGACTCTGGACAAGTCTCTTGAGTTGCTGCCCTGCACGCTAGGCACTGGGCACGGCCCCACTCGACCTCCTTCATTCCATCGAGTAACCACATCGTAGATGGTAGGCAAAACGCTGCCCATTTGTTCTGCCAAAGCTGTTTTGACAATATTAGGAATATCGGCAACTTTGGCCTTGAGGTCTGCAATCTCGCGATCGCGGGCTTCGTCACGTTGGATATCTTCGATGCTCCTCTTTCTATTCCTTCTCGCCTCCCTGGGCTCCTTGAAGTACTCTCTGAGCTTCGTCGTCGTGCCCAGGCCACAAACTCGGCCACCTGACGGCCTTTTGTGCTTTTCCTTCCCCTGCGTCACGTTCACCGCCCTATTTAAAGTGTCGTCCCACGGGCCGTGCAGCCTCGGCATGGATGACGAGGTTCCACCACTTTCGATTTCTAAGTTCTGCACAATTAGCGTGAACCGTTTAGAATTCCACCAGTACACTATAATGCAATCGACTTGATCGTCGAGAGCAAACTAACTAGGGTGGTGTATTTACTTACCAAGTTGCCATACAACGTCTTCACCTTCTCATCATCGGTAGTATACTCATTAGCTACCGGGTCATATGTAAACCGGGCCCTGATGAAGTTTTTCGTCCGCGGCGAGTACTTTGCGAGAGGGTCAGGGATGCCCTGTTCTGCACGTTTGGCGTCCTCCTTCTCCCAATTGGGAATCGCCGCTCTGTAACCGCCGCATCCCAGTTTGTGGGAACCAATGTTCAACTTCCGCATCCTCTGCCCCCAATCAGCGTTAGCCTTGGCGACTTCGCTCTGGCAAAGTACCTTGAAGTCCCGGAGTTCATCTTCGGTGATTCTCGGCTCACTCGCTAAAACATCCCGCAGGCTATTTTTGGGGTCCAAGACCTTAACCTTCACCCGGTGTTTCCAGTTGGCCAAGGCGGTGTTCATCTTACCAATGGCGCAGTGGTTGACTATATTCCCCGCCAGATTGTCGTTATTGTACTTAAACGGCTCGTCTGGCGGATGCGGGTACAAGTATCGTCCGTGCAGCTTTCTAAAGAGAAGAACCTGATAATGTGCATTCTCTTTTTTCCTTAGATCATCGGTTAAGATCCTGACAGTGTCCCGGACAATGCAACCAATCTGGTTGCCGAATCCTCTGACCACCTTCTCGGGCGCGATTGGATACCCAAAGCTATCAATTTCCGTGATCTCTTCACGGTAGGTGCGGAGAGTGTTACTTTTCCGTTTCCTCTTCTTGTTGGCTTTGCTACCACCATCTGTCTGACCGCCGGCATCAGTGGTGTCATTTCCGCCGGCGGCGCCACTAGTGGTATCACCGGCGGCGCCACTAGTCGTGGCGTCATCCTCCTCGCCACCGCTAGTGTCTGCGTCAGCCCAGGCATCCGTCGTCGGGTTGTATTGCTCATCTTCTTCATCGGTGATTTGCCAGAACGGCTTAGAACCGCAGGCCTCGTCGTTGTGTGCCATGTCCTGAAGGGGGAAATTATTGGTTAATCTAAAGGAAACAAAAAATCGACATACTACTCGATCACCGGAAAACGGCTAAGTCCTAAATTCACGGGAAAATTTCGGCATGACCTTTGCTAATTTTCTAACACTAGAGTGTCCGATTCTCGCCGAAACGGAAATTAATCAACATTTCGGCGAAAATGGGCAACTCATTATTTGAATTCCCTGCAAAGTTTTAAACGGCTCGATGGCCGGACAGATTCTTTAGGCCAACACCAGCACAATTTTTATTATCTGCAAAATTTTATCCAACACCAGTACCAGCACCAGTCCTACAACACCAGCACCAGTCCTAGAAGATCATTTTTTATCCATCAACACCAAAAGTGGTACCAGTACCAGCACCAACACAACACAACACCAGCACCAACACAAGAAAACCAGCAGCAGAACACCTTCAAAAATCAGCCACAACTCCCTGTGATAGGCAGCAACAGCAGCTAGGAGCAGCGACAGCAGTGCAACAGCAGCTAGGAGCAACAGCAGTGCAACAGCAGCCACAACAGAGTACCTATATGATTACATCACTTGTAGCAGCAATATATCACAGTAGATACCAACCATATGCACTATGCAAACCGTGGTCGATCTGCTGCTGCTGTCGACACGAGTAAGGTGCATATTTGATGTTTTTAGTGTGTGATGTTATATCATATATTATGCATGTTAGACTGATGAACGTTGAACTGTTGGTACCCTCATTAGGTCCCAGGGAAATAGTTGTTCATCCAGTAGTATATTATGTATACCGCAGCAAGCTTTTTTTTGACAAATTTATTTACTGGTCAGTAGCAAGTACGAGCTTTATTTGGGCAAATTTACTATCAGGAGAGTTGTTATCTGAAGCTTGTGCATAAAATCAACACTATGCTATCTGAAGCTTGCAACGCTGCAGAAATTCATGATGGCCATAACACAAAGACTTCACCTACATCAGATTAGAAGTTTAGAACTAAGGCCACTGATTGCAATGAAAAGAACATAGCTATAGGTAATTGATTTAGACTTGATAACTGAACTGAAACAAAAGATTAAGAAATAGAAGCATTAATCTGATCAAGTGCTCTCTGAAAAATAAAAGCACACTAGTTGCAAAACATATGCTATTGGCAACACATAACGAGCAAAACATATGCTACTGGCGCCCTTAAGTACCTATAATTGTTTATACTTAGGCACTTGTAGCTAACAATCATGTGGAGTGCACACATGCCCGTGTCTCACCCGCAAGCAACTAAACAGCTAGCACGCGTAATGAAAAGAGCAATGAAGAGAACGATTCGGAGGAAATTCTTTCTCCAAGTCAGGAATCATGGCCATTCTCGACCAAATTTTAGTGCATCCTGACAATTAGTAACACAATTATCAGGTAGTAACAGTAGGGAGAACTACAGTGAGACACAGGAACTATGAGGGGTATCAAGTGGCAAGTGCACATCTTCTGCCAAGACACAGGAGATGAATCTTGACCATCGAGTTCATATGCTCGTACAGATAATTCGTAAAGGCCGTCCGTTGCATCTCCAAATGGCTAGCTCGACCCAAAGAGAAGGGGAGGGAGAGGACTAGGGGGGCGGCGCACCTTTGTTCGTCGGGCTTCGAGGTCGATGGAGATGGGACGACGATGGCGCAGTCGATGTAGACTATAGAGGTCGATGGAGACGAGGACGGCGCAGTGGTCGACGGCTCCTGGACCTGGTCCTGCGCCTGCTCCTCCTCCTCCTAGGTCGATGCAGAGGCGAGGTGGTGGTGGCGACTAGAGGGAGGGCAGAGGCTAGGCTAGGGCTTGGTGTGGTGGTGGGCGGCGGCGAGAGGGAGGGAGGGCAGAGGCTAGGGCTATGGCTCGTAGGCGATGAGAGGCTAGTAGGTTCGATCAGATCGAGATCGCGCGAGGAAGAAGGAGGGGAAGGCCAGTCCTAGCTATAGTAAGGATAGCCGTGACGCACTCCAGCGCGATGCGCCGCGCATAGAATAGCCGTGACGCACCGCAGAGGGTGCGCCGCGCATAGGTTAGCCGTGACGCACCGCAGCGAAGTGCGCCGCGCATAGAGTAGGCGTGACACGCTGCGGATAGATGCGCCGCGCCTATTCACAGATTATGTTCAAAACAAAACATTGCCTCTATGTATCACAACTTGTTACTTAGCCCAGTGGTTGGACTGTGCTGTCCCCAAACTCCCGAGTTCGAATCCCCCCACACCCATTTTTTTGAATAATTTTAGAAAACAACATAAATTCATATGAATCAATATAACTTTCAAAATAAAATCTCAATTCATGTGTTGATTAATTTAAACATCATATCTTAGTGCATGCATATAAAATACATCATTATACATTGTCATCACTTCCTCGAATGCATGCAAACACACGACACATATATCGTTGTTCTTAGAGCTAGCGTTTTACAATTTTCTTTCCCTTCTTTGTCGCGGTTGAGTAATTCAGTCCCGGAACACCGTGACTTCTTCGGTGGAATGGGCGACCCGTAGGTAGCGTTGTCCTGCTTCTTCTTGTTGTGTATTTTGTTCCATCGTCATTGTCATCTTCCATTTTCGGGTCGCCGTACTGGTCAAAGTCTTGCTCGTTGGCTACTCCATCCATTCCGATGATGTTTCTTTTGCCTCTCCGCACGACAACACGGCTAGGCCTTGTCGGGTCAGTAATGAAGAAGCATTGGTCCACTTTGGTAGCCAAGACCCATGGCTCATTTTTTGCGGTGACATTCGTGCCGGATTTGGCTTCAGGTATCACCATGGTGGTGAAATATTGTCCTTCTTTCCTGACGCTCTTTGCCCATGTGACACGGAACATTGGCACCTTCTCTCCGCAGTAGTCGAGTTCCCATATCTCGTCGATCCTACCATAGTATCTTTCCTTGACGTCACCTGTTAATGATTCCATCGTTACCCCCGAGTTCTGGTATTCGCAGTTCCGGTCCTTATTTGCCGTGTAGAATGTGTAACCATTGATATCGTATGCCTGATATGTCATGAGGTTATGTGCGGGGCCTTGTGACAATGTGAGTATGAGTTTTTCTTCTTCAGAATAAGGCGTCTCCGGTTGATCGGTCATAATCTTCTCCCTGAACCACTGTGTGAAATGGATGTTGTGCTCTCTGATTATTTCTGCTTCGGTCCTATGTTGACCCCGGTCACTGTAATACTTCGCGATTAGCAATTTGTGCTTTTCCAACCAAGGATCGACCACTGTTAGATGTTGTAGCGCGACTAGGTTTGCTCTGTCAAAGTCGTTGCGTCGGCCCTGAAAGTCGACATTCATTTCGCGCTGGCCCTCGCGGTGTCCCCATCCACCGAGCCTGCCAAAGTGCCTGTTTACGGGCAGACCAGGGTTCTCATCTTTGTCTAGAAAATTCGTGCAGAAAGAGATGCACTCCTCTGTCAGAAAGCCCTTGGCAATGCTTGCGTCTGGACGGGCCCTGTTGCGGACGTATCCTTTGATGGAACCATTCATCCTTTCGAACGCCATCATGGAGTGTAAAAACGGCGGCCCGAGCTGGATGATATCATCCACGACATGGACAAGGAGATGCACCATAATGTCGAAGAATGCTGGCGGGAAGTATATCTCAAGCTCGCATAGTATCACCACGATCTCTTCCTGTAGCCTTGCGAGTTTTTTCACGCCAATCGACTTTCGAGAGATGACGTCAAAAAAGTTGCAGAGTCCAAACAGCGTTTCGCGGACGTGCTCGTCCATTATCCCTCGAATTGCCACTGGAAGTATCTGCGTCATCATCACGTGACAGTCGTGAGACTTCATTCCGCTGAACTTCTGCTTTGGTACGTCTAGGTATCTGCTTATCTTCCCCGCATAACCGTAAGGAAATTTGACTCCAAGGAGGCACTTGAAGAATTGGTCGATCTCCTTCTCGCATAGCGTGAAGCACGAAGGGGGACAGTAATATTCCGTCTTCTTGGCCTTTTTGCCCTTGCGGCGACCTTCCGTCCCATCTATAACACATCGTCATCGTCATCGTCATCATCATCCGGTTTTCCTCCGTGGAGCTCGCCCCTGATATTCAAAAATCTCAAGTCGTTCCTTGCTTTCGGCCCATCTTTGGTCCTCTCCGGCATGTTGAGCAGGGTGCCAAGCAGACTCTCGCACACGTTTTTCGTGATATGCATGAGGTCAAGGCAGTGGGGTGTGCGGAGAATCTTCCAGTACCTCAGGTCCCAGAGAACAGACCTTGTTTTCCATACACCCTCCAACGGCGCCGGCGCCTTTCGCTTCTTTCCCGGCGCAGGGCACTCTTTCCAGTTCTTCAACAGCTCGTCGATTTCCTCGCCGCTCCTTTGACGTGGGGCTCTTCGCATCTCAACTTCATTGTTGAACAGATCTTTGCGTTTTCTCCACGGGTCATCCTTGCGAAGCCACCTTCGATGCCCCAAGAACACGGTTTTCGATGACCCGGGGTTTCTCTCTAGCTGATACGTAGTGTCATCCATGCACCTAACGCATGCACAGAATCCGTGCGCCACCTGCCCCGCGACATATCCGTAACCGAGGTAGTCATGCACCGTCGTGATGAGCGCGGCTCTCAATGGGAAAAACGTTTCTCCATAGGCGTCCCACGTATTGGCTGGCTCGTCCCATAACGTGGCTAGCTCCTCTTCCAACAACTGGACATACAGATTGATGTCGTTACCTGGTTGTTTCGGCCCTTGAATAAGCATACTCATCTGTATGTACTTCCTCTTCAAGCACAACCAGGGGGGTAGGTTGTATATACATACAAACACGGGCCAGGTGCTGCTCTGGTTGCCAAAAGGATTTAATCCATCCGTACTCATGCACAACCTGATGTTCCTTGGATCGTCGCCGAATTCGGGGTATTCGATGTCTAGCGCCTTCCACTGGCTAGCATCTGAGGGGTGTGTCAGCATCGTGTCATCATTCTCCGGATCGGTTCCATCATGCTCTTCTGGCTTCTTCCTTTCCGCGTGCCATCGCATGAGCTTCGCCTGCGTGGGGTCTGCGAAATACCGCTGCAGACGGGAAGTTATCGGAAAGTACCACACCACTTTTCGAGGAGAGGCCTTCTTCCCTGTCTTGTATCGAGTTGCGTCGCACACCGGGAATATGGTTCTCTCTGATAGATGATGCAGTCATTAATGCAAGCATGGTATTTCACGTGAGGTAAATCCAGAGGGCACACGACTTTTTTCGCCTCCTCGATGCTCGTTGGACACTTGTTCCCCGTGGGAAGACGGTCGTGCCAGAATGCCATGTTCTCATCGTAGCTCGCATCGGTCCATCGGTGTTTTGTCTTCATCTCGAGGGTCCTTAACGTTACGTTCAGACGGGTATCCTCGCTCACGCATCCTTCATACAATGGAGTAACGGCGTCTATCTCCAGTTGCGACAACTTCGATTTATCTCTAGCAGCAGCTCTGGTGTTGCTAGTCTCCTTGAGAAGCAGAGCTTGGACATGAGGGTCCCGCACCCAGTCCGACGACGATGTCACGACATCTTCAACCTGATGTCCTTCGTCTTGATTATGATCATGTCCGACATCTTCATCACGATGTCCTTCGTCTTGATTATGATCATGTCCTTCATCTTGATCATTATGTCCTTCATCATGTCCGGGCGACTCTTCATCTTCATCACTTGTCGGGTAAAGAGTGTAGCCATCCATAAAACCACGACGGATAAGGTGCGACTCCAAGTCACCAGAATCGTATCTGATCAAGTGTTTCAGTTTGCATCTTCGACAAGGACATCTTATCTCCGTCATGCTATTTCGAAACATTTCGTCCGTCGCATGTTTCATAAATCTAGCCACGGTGCCTGTGCTTATATGCATGGTTGCCTACATAGTAAAAAAAGATCAAATGAAAAATTAATTAGAATCAAATTACGTAATATATGGATATATGATGCATGCACATGGTCGTCGACGGAAAAATTCGGCATGACCTATGCTAAAAATAGGACATTCTAGGAGTGCGTGGTCGCCGAAATGGAAATGAATCAACATTTTGGCAACACATGTCAACTCATTTTTAAGACATCCACAAATTTCATCAAAAATACGCAACACAATTTCGCATATATATATATATGTATATATGCAACCATATATATGAATCTTTTGTGACGGCGCACGGCGCCGACACACATACATACAACACATATACATATCGTCCCTCCAACAACTCACCAACTATAGATCTTGCCGACACGAGACCGAGAGAGTACGTTTGTATGTGGCTATAGAAAGTGAAAAGATGGAAGGGAAAGTGGTAATAAAGTGAGAGATGGGGGTGGAGACAAATGTTTACTAGATTCCCCACACATATATATCAAATAAAATAGGTTAAATAAGTTTTAAATGGTGGGAAAATGGCGGAAATGAGGTGGTGAGGAGGTGGGGGGCGACCAGATCTAAAATGGGGTGGAGATATGGGGGGATGGGAGGTGGGGGGTGGTCCCAACCACTTAAATTCGTTCCAGGTATACCCGTGACGCACATCATACTCGGCACGTCACGGCTATGCTGGGTACCCGCGGCGCATGTTACAGCGGTGCGTCACGGCTATAGATGCCACCGTGGAAAAGATAGCCGTGACGCACCACTGGAATGTGCGCCGCGGCTACCCCACATAGCCGTGACGCACCGCTGGGTTGGTGCGTCGCGGGTATGCCTCGGAGGCTCGCCACCCCGGCCCCACACATAGGCGCGACGTGCCTTCCGTTTGGTGCGCCACGGCTATGCCTTTAGGCGCGACGCGCAGCAACGTGGTGCGCCGCGGGTAATAGGCGTGACGCGCCAAATGTGATGTGCGTCACGGGTATCATCACTCCTATAGCCATTTTCCTAGTAGTGTAAGAGCCACGGAACTATAAGGTCCCAGCCACGCAGCCGAATACTCAGCGCAAGTGTGCAAAACTCCCGCAAGACGCAACACCCCGGCAATACAGGCCTCGCCCTATATGTGTGCGTCATCATCATCATCAGTAACCATGGGAGCGACCCATTTATGCGTATGAGCCAAATCGAACACCCGAACTAAGTGTGGCTCTTCGGAAAAACTGCGGATCATATCAAAGCCGAGGGGGGTTCCATACCACCACCCGGATGCGGTGAGCACGCTCATCATGGATCAGTAGACAAGACCCTTTTCCTAATTAGGGTCGGAACTAGCAGGCTTCAAAACCCTAACCCGGGCCTCCTGCCGGTGCCTTATCAGCAAATTATTATTACCCAAGCATTAACAGGTTGAATGTTTAACATCGAGCCCCAGAACATAATAAAAGTATGATAACAGAAGGTAACGGACAACAGACTCGAGCAACAACAACCCTAAGCATGCTAGTAAGACACGGGCATCAAGCAACGGGGTTATAGGTGTGGAGGTGAGGCAATATCAGAGTTAAGGGATTCATGTGATAGGTTCGGAGAACAAGCAACGATACATAGGGCTAGCATAAAAGACAACGGAAAGTATCGGTATCCAATGTTGAAAGGAACACGATGGTTCATGTGAGTGAATACTTGCCTGCAAACTCAGCAGCCTGGTACTGAGCTAGATCCTCAGAAGGGGTGTCGTAAACCTCGTCTGTCTCAACGTCGTCGTCTATTCGAGAAGAAGCAAACAAACAACGCAGAGAGACAAACAATCAATAACATGGCATAATGCACAATCATGGGATGATGCATGACAATTTAATTGATGCATCAAAATAAACTAGTTGACATGGTAACATAACAGGGTTAATTGGACCCACATGCAATTTAGATTGCATATGGGAAGCCCATGAATTAAGGTTGAAATAATTGTTTTACAACTAATCAACAGGTGAAAGTGGATTAGTATGATGCATGGATGAGGAAAACAGAAAAATAACAACAATAGAATCAATTGGAAATAAGGTTTACCAATTTTGGAATTTTACTTATTAAGTTATGGAATTTTGGTTCCTTAAAGGTGTTACACAAGCATTTTTTGTTTTCAGCAAGTTTAATTGTTCAAAACGGATAACAAAATTCATATTTGGTAAGTACACAAAATTTTAGGTGGAATACATGTTTCAATTATTGAAAAAGGGAATAGAATGAATTACTTATGAATTAAACAAGTTTAAACAAGATTTAATTGGAATTAAATTAAGTATGAATATTATTTGAATTTTATTTGTTCAAAACATTAAACCAAATTCATATTTGAAAATTTTATGTTTTTCTGGTTTGAAAACATATTTTATATGTTCAAAAATAATTTAATTTGAGCAAGTTATGAATTTAGCAATTTTAAATGAATTAAACAAGGTTTAAATTATTTAAGCAATTTTATTATTCAAATCATGGAAAAAAAATTATATTTGGTTAGTGGTTTAAAATGGCATGGAAAACATATTTTATTTGTGTTGTTTGAATTAAGTATGATTTAGTTATGGATTTTATCAAATTTCAAATGAATTGTTTGAATTTGAAATTTGGATGCATTTGAATTATTCAAAACAGAAAACAAATGTTATAAATAGATAGATAATTAAATTTGGTGCGGTGTACATATTTTATTTTTATTATTTGGGTTTGTGAAATAAAAGTTATGTGAGTTTTGAGTTTAGGGGTTAATCTGAAATAAATTGGACTGATAATTAAAAAGAAAAAAAAAAGGCAGAAAAGAAACTGCACCGCGCAGTGACCCAGAACGGGCCACTGTGGCGCCTACGTGGCGCGGCTGGAGGTTGACGTGGCCCTGCAGGTCACTGACGCGCGGGTCCCGCGCGCGCGCGTGGAAGGGGAAAAAGGGAGGCAAAATTGCCTCCCGCGGGACTCGATCCCGCGCCCCTGGGGCGAGCGAGCGCGCGCTGTGCCACTGCGGCTCTCTGCAGTTCGTTGTCAGGTAGGCTGTACGGGGAAGGATATCCTTCAGTTAAGAAGTTTAACTGAATTTTGTACAGGTCGATTTCTGAACTTTATCTGCAGGTTTCAGGTGCGGGAAGAAAAGGGCGCCGGTGGTTCGCTGCTGCTCGCCGTGGCGCGCGGGTGGTGGCCGTGCGGGTGCTGGCGGGCTGTCGTGCGGTGGTGCTGCGTGCGCTCGTGCGGTGGCCAGAGAGGGAAGGAGACGAGGGGGTGAGGGGCGGCTCACCGAGGGAGAGGAAGGTGGCGATCGGTGCAGCGGTGGGGTGCGGTCGGCGGCGAAGTCGAGATGGTGGCGGCGACTCGGAGGGCCTCCGGGGAAACGGAGGGGACGTAGCGGGAGAGGGGAACGGGGCGGTTCCGTTCCCGGCCCCAGCCTGGCCGATAGGGCGCCGTGGCGCGGCGATCGCCGGAGCTATTGCGGTGGCAGTGGAGGAGCTCGGTGGATTCAGAGAACAATACAGAGAAGAGGGGGAGCAGGGTGGGAGGAAGAAGACGGAGCGGTGGGAGAGGGGTGGAGGAAGAATATTAGGGTAGGAGGGGGGAGCTCGAGCTAGGTTATAGGGGCGAGGAGGCTCGGATCACCGTTCTTCTCTGCAACTGCTACGTGGACAGGCTCATCTGCCTGCCGTACAGAGGTAGGAGATGAGCCAGGGGGTAGCAGGCCAGTGGTAGTTGGGCTGGCCCAAAATGGGCTGGCTGCCCTCTTCCCCCCCTCTCTCTCTCTTTTAATCTTTTCTATTTATTTATTGTTTTTTTTTGCATATTTGGAAAAGGAGAAAGAAGAGAGATTTTGGTGGTTGGTAAATTTTTTTGGGATAATTTGGATTGATGAAATATTGTGATAGCAACAAGTACACACTTTGGTTTTCCAAAATTATTTTAAATATGTTGCTTGTTTGAAAATTAAATGAATTGAGCAATTTTTTTGTATCAAAAGAAATAAATGAAACTTAAGCCAATTTAAAGTTTTTGATTCCAATTTTGGTGGAACAATTTATGTGTTTGTTTTGTAGTTTTTATTTGACACATTGTAACATAACAAGTATGAATAAAGGTTTAAATTTTTGTTTGAAATTTATAAGAAAACAAATGGAAACAAATGAAATCAAATGCAAAACAAATGCAACAAAAAGCAATGACTAAGATGACATGATGCAAAGCAATAACAAAACAAGAAACAAACATTCTAGGGGGAGTTTTTTTTTCATACTTGGGATGTTACAAAACGCCCCCCCTTGAAGGAATCGCGCCCCGAGATTCCTACTGAGAAGTGAAAAGGTCCGGATACTTCTTGCGAAGATCCTCTTCGGTCTCCCACGTTGCCTCTTTATCGGAATGATGCGACCACTGCACTTTCAAGAACTTGGTGCTCTTGTTGCGAGTCTTACGCTCGGTCTCATCGAGAATTCGAACAGGGTGCTCCTCATAAGAGAGATCTTCTTGCAGTTCAATGGAATCATGATCAACTGCATGATCTGGATCTTTGAAACACCTCTTGAGCTGGGACACGTGAAACACATCGTGCACCTTGGATAGTTTTTCTGGAAGTTCAAGACGATAAGCATTTTCCGCACGCCTTGAGAGAATGTTGAAAGGACCAATGTATCTTGGTGCAAGCTTTCCTTTCACACCAAAACGATGAGTGCCTCTGAGGGGAGTTACACGGAGATATGCTTTGTCACCAGGTGCATAGATCATAACCCTGTGTTTGCTGTCATAGTAGCTTTTCTGACGAGACTGAGCAATCTTGAGATTGTCACGAATGATTCTAACTTTCTCTTCGGCTTCCTTAACAATGTCAGGGCCTAAGAGTGAACGTTCACCAGCTCTAGACCAATTGATTGGACTCCTGCATCTGCGGCCATAGAGAGCTTCAAATGGTGCCATGCCTAGGCTTGCCTAGAAGCTGTTGTTGTAGGAGAATTCAGCATATGGAAGGCATTCCTCCCATTTCATGCCAAAGGAGAGACCACATGCTCTGAGCATATCCTCGAGAATCTGATTGACTCTTTTGACTTGCCCTTGAGACTGAGGGTGATAAGCTGTGCTGAACAGTAGTTTGGTGCCCAATGCTTCTTGAAAGCTTTTTGAGAAATGAGAAGTGAATATGCTTCCACGGTCTGAGCTTATTTCCAATGGAACACCATGAAGAGGAACAATCTTTGTTGTGTAAAGCTCTACTAACTGGCTAGCTGAGATTGTTTCTTTGACAGCAAAGAAGTGAGCTACTTTAGTGAGATGATCAATAACAATGAAGATTGCATCGTTTCCCTTCTTGGACTTTGGAAAACCAGTGACGAAGTCCATTTCAATCATGTCCCACTTCCACTCAGGGATTTTCAGAGGCTGGAGAAGACCGGCTATTTTCTGATGAACTGCCTTAACACGTTGACAAACGTTGCATTCAGAAACGTATTGAGCAATTTCACGTTTCATGCCAGACCACCAATACAGTGTCTTGAGATTCTGGTACATCTTTGTACTTCCAGGGTGTATGGAAAGAGGAGTTTCATGAGCCTCCTTGAGAATAACATCTTTGAGACTTTGAATTTGAGGAACTGCAATGCGTCCTTCGAAGAACACAGTTCCCTTGTCATCAATTGAGAAGCACTCATACTTCACATTGCCTGCTTTGATGTTATTTGCGATCTTCTTGATCTCAGCATCACAAAGTTGTTCAGAACGAATCTTGTCCTCGAGAGTTGGACTGGCTGTCAAGTTCGCAAGATAACCTTGAGGAACAAGACCAAGGTTCAGCTTCTGGAATTCTTCATGAAGAGGAGGTTGGCTTTCCATGATCATGAGATTATTGCAATACGACTTGCGACTGAGAGCATCGTCCATAACATTAGCCTTGCCTGGAGTGTAAGAAATGGTAAGATCGAAGTCTTTGATCTTTTCAATCCATCTCCTTTGCCTGAGGTTTAGATCTGGTTGAGTGAAGATGTATTTCAGACTCTTATGATCGGAAAAGATTTCAGTGCGATTACCCAACAAGTATTGTCTCCATTTCTTGAGGGCAAACACAACTGCTGCAAGTTCAAGTTCATGTGTGGGATAATTGAGCTCATGTGCGTTCAACTGACGTGAAGCATAAGCCACAACTTGACGTTCTTGCATAAGAACTGCTCCTAGACCTTGGAGAGAAGCATCGCAGAATATCTGGAAAGGTTTGGTAGTATCTGGGCCAACCAGAACTGGTGTAGAAGTGAGTTTAGTCTTGAGGAGATTGAAACTTTCATCACATTGTGGAGACCAGACGAACTTCTTGTCCTTCTTTGTGAGATCAGTGAGAGGTTTGGCAATCTTGGAGAAGTTTTGGACGAAACGATGGCAATAGCTAGCCAAGCCAAGAAAACTTCTGACTTGCTTCACCGTCTTAGGAGGTTTCCAATCAACAATTGCCTTAACCTTTTCTTGATCAATGGCTATGCCCTTGGCAGAGATGACATGACCAAGGTAAGCAACGTCTGGAATCCAGAACTCACATTTGGAGAACTTGGCATACAGACGATGCTCGCGAAGTTTCATGAGAGTGAGACGAAGATGTTCTCCATGCTCTTCCTCGGATTTTCAGTAGACAAGAATGTCATCAAGATATACCACAACGAACTTGTCGAGGTATTCATGGAAGACAGAATTCATGAGTCGAGAGAAGGTCGCCGGTGCATTGGTGAGACCAAAGGACATGACGGTGTATTCATATAGACCGTAGCGAGTGGTGAAAGCTGTCTTTGGAATATCTTCCTTTCTGATCTTTATTTGATGGTAACCCATCCTCAAGTCCAACTTGGAGAATATTGAGGCTCCAGCAAGTTGATCAAAAAGATCATCGATACGAGGAATTGGATACTTGTTTTTGATGGTTTTCTCGTTAAGAGGACGATAGTCAACAACGAGTCTCTTTGTTTGATCCTTCTTCGCAACGAACAGAGTTGGGCAACCCCAAGCCGAGGAACTAGGTTGAATGTAACCTTTCTCCATGTACATATCGATTTGCTCCTTCAACAACTTCAGTTCAGGAGGAGCTATCTTGTATGGATGCTTAGAGATTGGAGCAGTACCTGGTTCAAGTTCGATCACGAACTCAACTGCTCTGTCCGGAGGCATTCCTGGCAATTCTTCTGGGAAGACATCGGGGAATTCACAAACCACCGGAATAGTTTCAATAGATGGTAGAGGATTTGCATTGAGAGTGTAGAGTTGAACAACTGGATTTTCAGCATGGAAGTAGACTATCTGGCCAGAAGGGTGTGTGATTTTGACGGACTTAGCAGGACAATCAATGACTGCTTTGTTGGCTACCAGCCAATCCATCCCAAGAATGACATCAATATCTGAAGAGTGGAGAGCTATCAGAGATGCCTGGAATGGAAGGTTTCCAATTGTGATCTCGATGTTCTGGCTAACTTTATTGCTTTGCCAGCTAGATCCCGGTGATTTCACTAGTACAGGGATAGACAACTGTTCGAAGTTGATTCCACTGTTGTTTGCAAAGCATTGAGAGATGAAAGAGTGTGAAGCACCAGAATCGAACAAGACTTTAGCACGAAACGAGTTCACAAGAAGTGTGCCCATTACAACTTCTGGAGATTCTTCTGCTCCCTGGGCCTTGACATGGTTCACCCTCACAGTTCTCAAGACAGACTTGTTTCTGTTGCGGGGCCTAGGCAAAGAAGTGTGTACCATCACATGATTGACACCCTGCAGGGATGAATTTTCTCGAGAAGCCGTGTTGTCCGCGGTTATGTGACGACTTGGTGAAAGTACTGGCTAACAAGTACTCAGACAACTTACACCTAACTATAACAACTTGACTAGTAATAGGTTTATTGACACAATAACCTGAACCATCATTAATCCAACTGTGTGAGTTGTCCTCGGATTGCTTCTTTGGATAAGGGGCGAGATCCAGGATGGGTTTGATTGGGAGTTAGTTATAGTTGGTTACGATACGCTATCTTACCTCCTTTTCTGTTAGCCGAAAGTTATAGCATGTATTTGTAGTTGGTTATTGGAGCCAGCTGCCGCATCTTTTGTATTCCCCTTCCTTCCGTTGAACCCAAAGCATATGTGCTTGGTGTTGACGGGTTACACTTTGGTGAACTGTGAGTCTTGCTTGCCAGTACGTTTATGTACTGACCCCTTTGGGGCTGTGGTTTCCGCAGACTACGTTTCCGAGGATCCCCGAGATGGCTGCTACGTGGAGTTCGACGAGGCTGTTGACGAGTAGATAGCGGACCCGGGCAGGATCCGAGACTTCGTGGATGGGCTCCGTCCTTTCGTTTCCGGCCTCTTAGGCCTATTTGGTTTTGTCTGTACTCAGACCTGTTGAATGCTTCCGCTGTGATGTAATGATGAACTGTTGGGACATGTGTCCTCTGGATGATTGTATTCGCTATCTCTGCTCTAGTGAGAGCCTTGTTGCAACTTATTTCCATCTTTTGTGTCTTAGAGATATGTTGTGCTATCATTTTGTTAAACTCCGTTGACGTACCATGTGTGTATGGTATGAAGTACGTCAATGGTAGTATCCTGATTTCTATGGGATGGTTTACGTAGACGATGAACAGTAGGGGTTGGTTGTCACACATACGTGTGTTGGCCTACTCGTAAGAGATGCGGGTGCAGGTAAGCCCCGTAATCCAATCATCTACTGTTCAACGGAACTGCGAGTATCCTCTAGAAGTCCGGGTGCGACAAATGGTATCAGAGCCAGGTTTCGATCCTGGGACCTGAGGGTTATGGGCCCTCTTCCCCCCCTCTCTCTATCTTTTAATCTTTTCTGTTTTTTTTTTTTGCAGATTTGGAAAAGGAGAAAGAAGAGAGATTTTGGTGGTTGGTAAATTTTTTTGGGATAATTTGGATTGATGAAATATTGTGATAGCAACAAGTACACACTTTGGTTTTCCAAAATTATTTTAAATATGTTGCTTGTTTGAAAATTAAATGAATTGAGCAATTTTTTTGTATCAAAAGAAATAAATGAAACTTAAGCCAATTTAAAGTTTTTGATTCCAATTTTGGTGGAACAATTTATTTGTTTGTTTTGTAGTTTTTATTTGACACATTGTAACATAACAAGTATGAATAAAGGTTTGAATTTTTGTTTGAAATTTATAAGAAAACAAATGGAAACAAATGAAATCAAATGCAAAACAAATGCAACAAAAAGCAATGACTAAGATGCCATGATGCAAAGCAATAACAAAACAAGAAACAAACATTCTAGGGGGAGTTTTTTTTTCATACTTGGGATGTTACAGTCAGTTTGCAGAGAGCAACACAGTCTGGCTCTTCTCCAGTTTCCGAATCCCTCTGCAAGTAGTGCAACAATTAGATCCTATAAACTTTAAAGCAAAGTGAACACCGACGCATGCATAGTGAGTAGGCCCATACATTCTCAAAACTGAGTTGAGAGTAGGATTTTGATCCTACTCTGTGTTTTGTCTTCATCTGCGTACGGTTTTCCTTGTTCTTTTGGCTGAGTTGCTGCTCATTCAATTATAAAAAAAACTTGTCAGAGAAGCCATTTCATGATAGTACAAAATTCACAAACAGGTAGTATAGAAATAACCAGGAATTTCGGATCAGTGCCAAAGTACTCGATCAGCCATTCCCACTCTTCTTTTTGTAAATCTTCTGGTACAAATGCCCTTCTGGCATCATCTGTTTTGTATGCCTTGTAAGTGCTGCTTAGGTTTCCTCGCCAGCCTCTGTATCGCTCTTTTGCAAGTTTAAGAATTTTTTCGGCTGTTTCTGTTGTATCTGGCATTTCATATCTGTCCTGTAATGCGTAGAACAAACATATAGTTAGTTTAGTAGTAGTTCATTAATTATGGACGAAAAAAGCAGACAACACATGTGAGAAAGGTTGTACTCACCAACATATCTGCGATGATGAGTCGATGGAAGTTAGGGTGAATGTCTGACCACCTCCTCACTCCAATAATTGGTAACCTTTTTTTCATTATGATTACCACGTCATCCTTGAATGAACGGTTGTTCATTCCTACTGGACCACCCAATGTTTCAGAGAAATCAACACCTAGCTTTGCAGCTCCATTGGCATGACGCTTCTTGCTGGCTTTCAAACCTTTCACTACACCTCGCCCTTTCTTCTTCTGTATGTCATCACCTACATCCCAAAACACACACAAAGAAACAATTTATTTTGTAGTTGATTGTAAGAAATTAGGACACAGATGTAAAAAAAATAGCTAGTACCGTCTTGTAGTTGTAGCTTCGGGCGATAGCGGCGAGCATGGGAAGGCCAATCATCAAGGGAACACATGTCACTTTCAGACACATTAGTGTTAGGTCCAGTTCCTGTTTTAGGGTTAACATTTGTACTGAATCAGCAATCGTACTTTTTATCCATTCAAACAAATCTTAGACAAAGCTTAAATGTCAAAAATAAATTACCACATGTACGTTTTCCCTGACTTTTTTGATATTCTAGTAAACTTTCAACCCTTGTCATGCCGACAGATCCTTTCTTTATTTCTGAAAATGTTAACAATAAATGGACAAAGCATTAGCATTGTGCAGAATTCAGAAAGCTGATTAAGAGTTAATGAGCTTGTGTACCATTGCCAAAGGAGAAATCTGTATCTTCTGCTTCGTTTGAAGCTTGTTCCTCTTCGGTTGCATCCCTAACTGCATGTTTATCAAAATTGTGGATTAGGTAAGGAATGTATAAAATAGTTACGGGGAAAAATATTTATTAAAGTCTGTATTGAAGGAGTTGCGCGTTGGAGATTTGGCATGAAAGTATAACCTGTGATAGTGATCTGTCGCTTTTTTCTGGTGGATCCCGTTGCATCATCAAGCAGAGACTCTATTGTTGCAATATCAACCGTGGCCTTCTCCCTAAACACACACAGGGAGATCTTCTTATCATTATAGTGCCTGCGTATCAATGGCTCCAAATCACTAACATGTTCTATGGGAACAAGTTTTCCTTTGCCAGGGCCATTATTTAGCCTGCAGTACAGGTAATCATGCGCGCCACTGAAGCCAACGTTTTCAATCAAATTGATGAATTCCATATAGCAGATGTCGTCCGGTTCCATGTCTGCTTCCACAACTTTCTTGTTTTTTTCACCGTCCTCATAGAAAAGGCTAACTTTCCAAATGGGTTCGGTCATCTACAATTAGATAGAAGGAAAAAATGAGAACCCAAATAATCAGTGACTTAGCAGATCTGAAATAAAAGAATTGTTACATGGCATTATTCACATAGAAAACGAGTCTCCCATCGTCAATATGATTTACCACATCACAGCAAACTAAAATCACACATGAAATTCAGATACACATATGATCGACAAGGTGTTCATACACGGATTAACGCTTCGACCAGAGGAAGAACAGAGAATAACAACCAATATCGAGACCATAGAAGAGACGGCGAGATCACGGAGATAGACGAGAAGCAGATTAGAACGGAAAAACCTGAGAGGTTTCGCGTTCCATGGAGTCCGATCGCGACGTCGACATGTGGAGAGCTGTGAACATGACGAGGGCGACGAGATCTAATCTGCAATGGCGAAACAGGTGGCCCGATTATGCAATGGCGAAACAGGAGGGACATCGTGCACTTATGCATAGACTTTAGCGGGAAATTTAAAGTGACTGCTTTTCTTTTTTGTGGGAACACAAAATTTCGCTACACTTGGCGATTTAGCGGGAGCTTTTAATTTTTTTTGGTGGTACATCGTATTCGATCAACCACAGCGCCTTGGCGAGAATATAGGCGCTAATTGAGTAGTTAAACAATGCATGCAATCGCCGGCTGCCTAGAAGGCATATTTTGCATTGAGTTTCAAGGCGTCAGGGTCTTAACTATTAAGGGAAAACTAATGGGATTTATTCCCTAGCGCTTACAAAGTAGGATTGAAAAAATGTGGAAGTCTCACATGAGTCATGTAATGTCAATGAACAATAATTTCATGCATCTAATTAGCTGCCGCCGCCTTGTTTATTTCTGCAAACTTCAAATTGCCACTGAAAATATAAACAAGACAAGTAATCTTCATTGCAGATGAAGGTTTGGGTGATCAATGCACTGAAGCACATCACTGATGGCAGTACGATAATTACATACATCCATATGTTCATGATCCGATAAGAATGTCCAGCTTGGCAGACTACGTACTACAACCAGGGCGACACCGCCCGCATCACAATCTTCACGTCCAAGTGGCGGTTACGGGTGCTCCTAAGTGCAATGAGAATAGCTTGCTTTTCATATAAATGCTTGCTTTCAAGGAATTCCCGCCATGCATTGCTGCCAAACTTAATGCGGCCGTCCCTGTCCGTGTTGTATGGAACGGTAGTGAACGCCTCTGATGATCCGAGGCATAGCCCAGCATGGCCTGAAGACGGAATGCCAGCACTGTCCGCTATGAACTGAGGTAGTTTCTGGATTTCGAGCGTGTGGATGACATACAAAAAGAAGTAGGTCATAGTAAGGCACACGTTGTAAGCATAAATTGTGTTGAAAAATAGAAATAGCATTGGCACCATACGTACCATCTCATATCTGGCCACATTTGTCCACGTCAAACGAGTCACGTATGGCACTCCAATGTACTCATCTATTGTGGGTAGAAGCTCACGAACGTGGTCCTTCTCATCGTCATCAAGATCAGCTCTCTGGGAGAAGATGATGGAAGAGTCGAATGGGTCATCCTCATCCATGGACTGCTGAACCGTGGACTCCTCATCAGTGGACTCCTCATCAGTCCTGGGATCTGTGTCAGTTTTATTGCTTGTAGTAGCGACGTGGTCGTACAAGTAGTGTCTGTGGCACATGTCGAACTTGAACACCTTGACGGTGAGCAAGGCGTCGCCGTCGTAACTGAAGAGGAGGAAACTGCCGCGATGCAGGAAGTAATATTGGGCGAACTGGTCCCAGCCGCGCCCGACGAAAATGCGGCCAGCTGCATCGAACAGCACATCCATGTCCCAGTTCTTGCTACTCGGATCGTCCGCCTCAGGCAGCTTAAGTTCACGTGGTTCACGGCCCTTCAGCAACTCCACAAACTTCTTAGGCAGCACCTGCAGCAATACGAAAGTTAAATAGATAGAAAATAGTGCTTACTAGAAATAGGGTTACTGTTTGATGATGGATGAGTACTATAAAAAATGTAAACAATGGTACCGAGTAATCAGTTATACTAAATCTTAGTTGAGCAATGAGGGTGTTTGCCACATTATTTCAAAAAGATGAACTTTCAGTGGGAGCTGAAATGTACCATATCGAGTGAACATATTCACGAAGAGCAATTGAGCTACTACAACCCATATACTAGACCTTAATTTGATTCACAAATTTAACTAGCTACAGGCTCATAGCTCAAACACTATGTCAGACTAAATAACTGAAGTGGTGGTGTGGGTCGATGAGGCGTACCAGTTTGTCCGATGTAGCGTCTTGTACGAGGGAGTAGAACTCAAAGTCTGCCAACTCCATCTTAACATATCCCTCTGTTCATCATATAATAGAAATGCAAATCAATTTCCGGCTACATATATAATCGAGAATTAACATTTTGGTGATACAGTCCACGTACTGAATGCCGCGTTGTATTGCAAGCGGCAACTGCTCAGGTCGAACATCTTTACTGTGTTGACATTGCGGCCGTCGTAACTGCAAATCAGAATAAAGCCTCTCTGCAGTTTGTAGGTCCAGGCGAAACACTCCCAGCCGCGCTTGAGGAACATGCGGCCAGTGCTGTCCAACCACACATCAATGTCCCACGTGGTGCTACGCCGATGGCCGACCTCAAGCAGCTTCAGTGCACGGTGTTTACGGTCCCCCAGCAAGTCTACGAACTTCTTAGGCAGTGACTGCAGCAGAGGATAGAGCAATCCATGAACATCATTCCACCTATCTGACTAAAATGAAAAGTAAACTGAGTACAATACTTGTTTGTCCGATGAAGCATCATCTACGTAAGCGAGGAACTCGCAGTCCATCGTATGCAAACCCGCCTGTTGATCGTACTAAAAAGTCTGAGTTCAGTTACATTTAGCAGACGTGCCAAAACAGCAGAGGTTAAGAAACATGAAGGTTCACTAGAAATTTAGGACTAAATGCAGTCTAGCAGCATCATGGTTCAGAGACATTCATACATGTGCAATTTAAATTTGACATGCATTCAAGAATTTCATGGAAGTACGGAACTATAGAAAAGAAAATCTACTAGTATGTCAAGGAAATGGTGTGCCGACAATCAATTGTACTGTTTTAGGAAATTAATTGAAATAGCTACTGGTCCTAAAAAATGGCTCACATCTATTGTCCTGCTGAAGAGTAAAAATAGAAATTACTAAAAATAGCTAGTGAACCTAAAAAGGGGTAAAGTCAACTGTACTGCTGAATAGTAAAAAGGGAAATTACTAAAAATAGGTACTGGTCCTAGATATGCCAGTGTGAGTACCAGAGGTCTTACTTTCAACATCACTAATTACCTACCTAGAAAAAGGCACACACAACAACAGCTACCAACATCAATTGGGCACGTGGAACTATCAAAATTAACATGAAGGTATAGTGCAACATCTCAATCAGATGCATGTAAGTACCATTTACTTTAGTAATAAACGTGTAACAGACAAATCAATCATGAATGACATCGAACATAAATACGTGCTACCATCTATATCTATCACAAGATTTGACATTTCTTTCCTGTCTAGACAAGTAGGACACTAGTTACCTTAAAGAAAATTAGTGTTTGAACTGAAATCGTTCTGCAATGCATCCACAAGAGAAGAAGTTCTAACCTGAGTGCCGCCCGCGATGGATCAGTGGTGAATCGACGCGCCGTGGGTCAATCTACAACGCGATGAAGAGACTAGCGACGACGGCGGTCGCGAGAATGCGGCGGCCCAGAGAGGGATGCTGATCGAGGGGAGGCGAGGTCGAGAGATGGATGGCGGCGGCGACGCTGTCGGTGAACTACGGAAAAAGGGGTTTCTCGGAGCAAATAACTGTAGGTACACAAAGAGGAGGAGTGCGAACTTGACGTGACAATACGAGAGGAAGATGATACTTGGGCCCAACTGTAAGTCTGTTACCACAAAAGGTGGGTACATTTCCGCGGGGCAGTTGCCATTTTTATGGTTCCTATCTGAACTGCCACCGAGTCGTCTCCCCTCCCATCCCCTGCTTTCTCCTCTGTTTCTCCACTGCCCTCTTGATCTTCGTCATACTCCACGCCATGGAGCAGCCAGACAAATTTTGCACTACTTTTTGTAATTAATGGCTACTAGACCAATGGTGTGCTCAATTTTAGAAAATGTTGGTACAAAAGTATTCCATTCCCAATTATTTTGGTAAACAGCCGCATTGACCGCTTGTAATAATCGTGCCTCTTCCAACCCACTACAAGTAAACTCACTCCACATGCAACACTGCACCTTGTTACCCCTGTCCATGAGTGGGAGATGCGTGATCTGGTATTATATTGCCTTCGAACGCGGAAGGAACGGCAGAAAACGTGGATTTCCTTGGCCAACTTGTTGTTTCCCATGCCCAAAGTTGAAATCATGATGCATTCTAAGAACCTCACTTCATTTCAAAAACATTGCATGTTTGGGATCTCAAAAAGCCGCTTCCATTCTCAACTTGCCTACCAATCTTATGTCGTAGCCGTTTTTGGGCACTTTCGGACGAGAATACAGTTTCCTTCCACCTAGGATGCCTGGAAAACTGTAGACATGAGAATGTAAGTCACACTTGGCCATGTGGGCCCACACAAAAAGCTTGAACCCCATTGCAGGACTTGTATGGTGCCGCTGTTGCGCTGGGTGGCGTCGAACCAGCGGACGTTAAACGGGACGATTCTCGCCGCTTCTCCAGCCTCGACACAATGGCATCCTTCCAACCCACTCCAAGTAACTCACTCCACATGCAACACTGCACCTTGTTACCCCTGGCCATGAGCGGGAGATGCGTGATCTGGTTTATTGCCTTCAAAAGCGGAAGAAACGGCCAAAAACGTGGATTTCCTTGGCTAACTTGTTGTTCCCCATTCCCAAAGTTGAAAACATGATGCATTCCAAGAACCTCACTTCATTTCAACAATATTGCACATTTGGGATCTCAAAAAGCCACTTCCATTCTCAAGTTGCCTACCAATCTTACGTCGTAGCCGTTTTCGGGCACTTTCGGTCGAGAATATAGTTTCCTTCCACCTAGGATACCTGGAAAACTGTAGAGGTGAGAATGTAAGTCACACTTCGCCATGTGGGCCCACACAAAATCTTGAACCCCATTGCAGGACTTGTATGGTGCCGCCGTTGCGGTGGGTGGCGTCGAACCAGCGGACGTTAAACGGGACGATTCTCGCCGCTTCTCCAGCCTCGACACAATGGCATCCTTCCAACCCACTCCAAGTAACTCACTCCACATGCAACAGTGCACCTTGTTACCCCTGGCCATGAGTGGGAGATGCGTGATCTGGTTTATTGCCTTCGAACGCGGAATAAACGACCGAAAAAGTGGATTTCCTTGGCCAACTTGTTGTTTCCCATGCCCAAAGTTGAAAACATGATGCATTACAAGAACCTCACTTCATTTCAACAACATTGCACGTTTGGGGTCTCAAAAAGCCGCTTCCATTCTCAAGTCGCCTACCAATCTTACGTCGTAGCCCTTTTCGGGCACTTTCGGTCGAGAATATAGTTTCCTTCCACCTAGGATGCCTGGAAAACTATAGAGGTGAGAATGTAAGTCACACTTGGCCATGTGGGCCCACACAAAAAATCTTGAACCCCGTTCCAGGACTTGTATGGTGCCGCCGTTGCGCTGGGTGGCGTCGAACCAGCGGACGTTAAACGGGACGATTCTCGCTGCTTCTCCAGCCTCGACACAATGGCATCCTTCCAACCCACTCCAAGTAACTCACATGCAACACTGCACCTTGTTTCCCCTGGCCATGAGTGGGAGATGCGTGATCTGGTTTATTGCCTTCGAACGCGGAAGAAACGGCCGAAAACGTGGCTTTCCTTGGCCAACTTGTTGTTTCCCATGCCCAAAGTTAAAAACATGATGCATTCCAAGAACCTCACTTCATTTCAACAACATTGCACGTTTGGGATCTCAAAAAGCCGCTTCCATTCTCAAGTTGCCTATCAATCTTACATCGTAGCCGTTTTCGGGCACGTTCGGTCGAGAATATAGTTTCCTTCCACCTAGGATACCTGGAAAACTGTAGAGGTGAGAATGTAAGTCACACTTAGCCATGTGGGCCCACACAAAAAGCTTGAACCCCATTGAAGGACTTGTATGGTGCCGTCGTTGCGCTAGGTGGCGTCGAACCAGCGGACGTTAAACGGGACGATTCTCGCCGCTTCTCCAGCCTCGACACAATGGCATCCTTCCAACCCACTCCAAGTAACTCACTCCACATGCAACACTGCACCTTGTTACACCTGGCCATGAGTGGGAGATGCGTGATCTGGTTTATTGCCTTCGAACGCGGAAGAAACGGCCGAAAACGTGGATTTCCTTGCCCAACTTGTTGTTTCCCATGCCCAGAGTTGAAAACATGATGCATTCCAAGAACCTCACTTCATTTCAACAACATTGCACGTTTGGGATCTCAAAAAGCCGCTTCCATTCTCAAGTCGCCTACCAATCTTACGTCGTAGCCCTTTTCGGGCACTTTCGGTCGAGAATATAGTTTCCTTCCACCTAGGATGCCTGGAAAACTATAGAGGTGAGAATGTAAGTCACACTTGGCCATGTGGGCCCACACAAAAAATCTTGAACCCCGTTCCAGGACTTGTATGGTGCCGCCGTTGCGCTGGGTGGCGTCGAACCAGCGGACGTTAAACGGGACGATTCTCGCTGCTTCTCAAGCCTCGACACAATGGCATCCTTCCAACCCACTCCAAGTAACTCACTCCACATGCAACACTGCACCTTGTTTCCCCAGGCCATGAGTGGGAGATGCGTGATCTGGTTTATTGCCTTCGAACGCGGAAGAAACGGCCGAAAACGTGGCTTTCCTTGGCCAACTTGTTGTTTCCCATGCCCAAAGTTGAAAACATGATGCATTCCAAGAACCTCACTTCATTTCAACAACATTGCACGTTTGGGATCTCAAAAAGCCGCTTCCATTCTCAAGTTGCCTATCAATCTTACATCGTAGCCGTTTTCGGGCACTTTCGGTCGAGAATATAGTTTCCTTCCACCTAGGTTACCTGGAAAACTGTAGAGGTGAGAATGTAAGTCACACTTAGCCATGTGGGCCCACACAAAAAGCTTGAACCCCATTGAAGGACTTGTATGGTGCCGTCGTTGCGCTAGGTGGCGTCGAACCAGCGGACGTTAAACGGGACGATTCTCGCCGCTTCTCCAGCCTCGACACAATGGCATCCTTCCAACCCACTCCAAGTAACTCACTCCACATGCAACACTGCACCTTGTTACACCTGGCCATGAGTGGGAGATGCGTGATCTGGTTTATTGCCTTCGAACGCGGAAGAAACGGCCGAAAACGTGGATTTCCTTGCCCAACTTGTTGTTTCCCATGCCCAAAGTTGAAAACATGATGCATTCCAAGAACCTCACTTCATTTCAACAACATTGCACGTTTGGGATCTCAAAAAGCCGCTTCCATTCTCAAGTTGCCTACCAATCTTACGTCGTAGCCGTTTTCGGGCACTTTCGGTCGAGAATATAGTTTCCTTCCACCTAGGATGCCTGGAAAACTCTAGAGGTGAGAATGTAAGTCACACTTGGCCATGTGGGCCCACACAAAAAGCTTGAACCCCATTGCAGGACTTGTATGGTGTCGTCGTTGTGCTGGGTGGCGTCGAACCAGCGGACGTTAAACGGGACGATTCTCGTCGCTTCTGCAGCCTCGACACAATGGCATCCTTCCAACCTACTCCAAGTAACTCACTCC